>WNGS01003267.1:237895-251760 GCA_020271785.1 Procambarus virginalis
AAGAAGAAGGTTTTGGTGGTTCACAGTTCAAAAGCCTTACGCAGGTCAACAAATAACCAACAGGGAACTCATTTTTATCAAGAGCTGCAAGAATTAAGTTAATCATACTAATAAGTGCATGCATCGTTAGTGCTTTTTTTAGGTCTGAAGCCATATTGGCAAGAGCTTAGTATATTGTGCTTGGCTAGATAAGAGTAAAGCTGCTTGTAGATTAGTTTTCAAAATTTTTTGATAAGCTAGGCAGGATTTAAATAGGTCTGTAGTTGTTAACATCAGTGAGATCACCACAATTTGTGGACAGGGGTGACTCTCGCTTTTTTTAGAATATCTGGAAGGTTGGAGTTCAAGTGACTTGTTGAAGAGCAATGTATTGCAGGGGCTAAGGATCTGGAGGCTTTTTTGTAAATTAATGTCGGAATCTCCTCAAGGGCACTAGACTTGGTTTAAGGGAAAGGATTTCTACATTGAACATCAGTGGAATTTAGTAGGCTTTAGGTACAGAGACTGTGGATAGTTACCTGTAATGGTCTACAAATTTACAGGTCCAAAAATCTTGTTTTAGCTTCATATGCTTCCCAGTCTATGGATTTCAAGTTGAAGTCGCCGACTATCAGCAGTCGTGATCAATCGTTATCCGCTCTCGCTATGATCTATCTCATTATTGTTTTAAGACCTTCTCGTTTACTATCTAGCTCCTCCTTTGACCTCCTCCTCCTTTGACGTGTATGGAGTTCTGTGGGCTTACCGGGGACCACGAGCCAGAACCTTGCCCCCCCCTCAGAGAGGCAAGGGAAGCAATGGCCTATAGAAACCCCTTTGCATTTTATGTTTGTCATCGACCAGATCGGGCACCTAGAAAGATAAGCGTCCCAAAACAAACCCTACTCTGGTTACAATTGCTTCCTAATGCCGAACTAGTGGAAAGAACTCCCCAAAAAGATACAAGCAAACTAGCATGACATCACACGTCACCGCGCCGCTGTCTGTGCAGCTCCCCCTCCCTTCCCAGGAGGTGGAAGGGGGAGCCCCAGACCTCTATGCCGGCAATCCATACCTCAGTTCTGAGGCTGGATGTCAAGAAAATGACCGTAGGGAGGGAGGGATGCCGGGGAGCTTCTGGGTCACACCCAGAAAATGGCATTTCATTACATTCAAGGCTGATTTTCTGGGGGGAGCCCTGTCGGCTCCCCGGAGCTAACTACCCACAGAGGAAAGTAGAGGGACACTTCCGGGAGGCGGTTGCTGCACGCTCCGCAACTCAAAACCAAAACAACTGGCTGCAACCGCCGACCCAAGGCAACACTGGCCCTACTAGGCCCAGGAACGAGTACGAGACCACGAGCAGCCAGGACCCTGTCCGACCGCCAAAAACCCAGCGCCCGAATGTCAAACCAGGCCATGTTGCCAAAAACGGCGGCAAGAGCCGCGAACTTATGAACGTCATGAGCATGGGGATAGACGGCAGGCTAGCTAGCCGTAAGAATCCTGCAAACAACCTGGGAAACCCGCATCTGCGTACAGGGAAGAAGGGAAACCGGAGCAACCCAAAACGCGTCTACAGACACAGAAGCTGAGGCGCAAAAAACGGCGGAGAACAGCCACGGGCCACAAAACACGATGCACCTCCAGCCTAATCAACCATGCATCAAAAACCCAAGGACCCCTCCGGAAAACAGCAGTCTCAATCTTTGCCAGACAAGGAGACGGCTGGAGACGAACAAACCTACCGCCCCGACTGAAGGAGCAGAAAATCAAAACAGCAGGGGCCACCATAAACTGAGGAGAAGAAAGAAAAGAGTACTCTGCCCAAAGACCAGGATGGCACAAGTGGCGCATGAGCAGGCCGGAGGTGAAACAACGCACGAGACAGCTTGCGGAACGGCTTAGACGTAACATCAATACCGAACGCAAGCGAAAGCGGCTCCGCCAGCGCTGCGTGCTACAAGGCGACAGTATGCGGCAAAATGACGGCCCTGAACCCCCACAAGACAACGCCAACAAAACACAGCCACCTAAGAAGGGACAGAAGGAAAAGGAAGGACCACCATAAAACCCCACACCGCCGCCAAGAAGAAGCACGCAGGTGGGACACCAGCAACGAAGCCACCTGACCATCGACCGAAGGCAAGACTCGAGGCAGAGCCGAACAAGCCGAGGAAGAGGGAGAGCCGCGGGAACACCCCGGGTGCGACCATCGAGCAGGCAGAGCCGGAAACCCGAGCCAGCAAAGAAGGAGATGGAACGACTGCCATACCGAAAAACATCCCAATGCCAGTGAGCCGCCAGGAGGTTGGCGGCATAGTCAGGAGCTGCCTCGTATGGGCCAAGAGGCCTCCTGCAGTCAATTGTGTTTTGACATTCAAATCGGGAGGTAAGGAACAAGAGCCACCACGTATGGGCCAATAGACCCGCTGCAGGCACCCCTGTTTGCATGTTCCATGTTCTTGTGTACGTATGTACTTCCATTCGTACCCCAAAACGAACCAGCGCCTGAACAAAGGAGACGCCAGACCGCATAAACTCACCTGCAAAACATAGGCACGAAAGGGTCACGACAACGTTACTAGGTTGGTGCTGCCGGAGGCGGTGAAGGTATCGTGCACCCGCAGCCCAGAAAAACGGGAGCACCACCCGCAGAAGCAGGCCAGAGCCGCTCATGCAGGAGAAGAGGAGGGAGAGGTGTTGGAGGCGCCCCCCCCACCCAAACGCAGGGAAAACCCGGTGTCCTCCCCATAGTGGCACTCCAGAACACCCCCAGGAGCAACTGGGCACGGACTGGAGAATGAGAAGAGCGAGAGGCAAAGCACTCAAGAGAAAATGGACGGAGAACACCAGCATTTGTGCACACTGCCCGAACCAAAACAAACTCCCACCGCGCATGCGCAGGACACTAAAGTAGCCCAACCGTTTGTATCCCGAGTGATTCGCTTAAGAAAAGAAACAGCCCAACGTCCAGGAACAGAAGCTAAAAAGAGTAAGCAATGACACACACAGCCGGCTCAGTAATGAAAACAATGAACCGAATTGAAACCCAACCGGCTACCTGGAGTCCAACTTGGCGACAAGTAGCCAAATCAGGCCACAAGTAGCCAACCTGGCATCCCGGACCAGAGTATGGAAGGAAACAAGCAGTGCTGAGACAGCACGGAGAGAAGATACATGAACAAAGGAACGAGACAGGGCCAAAACCAAGAGGAACGCGTAAGAGGACCAACAAGCCCTAGAAAGGACCGNTAACCCGGGTACCCTCCAAAAACAGTCATAGGCAGGACTGCAGCCGCAATAATGCCACAGGAGGGAGAGACAAGGAAGCGGTCTGAGAATCCCACACAAGACCAAACCAAGTCCGAACCTGAAAGGGAACGAAATGGGACTTCCTCCAGTTCACCAAGAACCTGAATCCAGTGAGCTGGGAAAGAACCAAATCCCTGGCGAGCAGACACGCGAACTGCAGAGGAGCCCACACCAGCCAGTCGTCAAGGTAAGGCAGAACCCAAACCCCTAACAGAAACAAAGGAATCACCACGACCCGGGTAAGGAATGTGAACACGCAAGGTGCCAGATTCAAACCGAAAGAAAGTCAACGAAAATGGTAAGCCTGTCGGCTCACGACAAAATCGAGCCAGCCCCTGAACCCCAGTTGAATCAGGACGTGCCAATATGCGTCCCGGTAGTCCAGAGACACCATTTAGGCACCCAGTGCCAAAAGCAGCCGGACCTGAGACAGAGTGGTCATCCGAAAGTAGGGGCAAAAGACCCAGGGGTTCAGATGGGACAAGTCCAGTATGAATCGCAGGTCCGCACAGTCCCGTTTCGGAACTGAAAACAGGCGTGAAACCCACCTTAGAGATGCTGTTGTTTCAACCACGCCCAAGTGTATCCACTCCAAGATGACCCAACAGAGCACAAGGGAAGAGGCCTGTCCTGCCAGCCCCGATTCCTCCTGAAAGAGGAGGAACGACCCAACGCCACCGCAGGCCGGAGAAAACAACCTGAAATGCCCACAAATCATGGGACCAGGTGAGAGCAAACAGCATGAGCCTCCCCCCTATCACCCTGTCTAAGGGGCGAACCGCAAAAGAGCTGACGACCCCTATGAGAGTTCGACTGATGCTCAGAGTGATCACTGTGCCGACTAGACGCCCACGTCTCTGCAGGAGGGGCTGGTCCTGAATCTGTAGTGCCAGTAGCACCCGAATCTTTTACTACTGGCTTACGATGACCAAAGGAACCATGAGACCTGGCACGACTCTTCCGGGCAGGATAACCATGGCTTCCCCAGAGAACAAACAAGTCCGACATAGGCCGGCAACTAGAGGAAGTCACCTACAGAAAATGCACCACTGCAGACTCTGCAAACAGCAATGGACAAAAAGGGGACAAAAATCTAAGAGCCAATGCCTAAGCAGATTCCAAACAGTGGACGAGCACTGCCTGTCGGCACGCACGGCGAGAAGCAAAGAACAGAGACTGCCTCCTTCATAATTGGCACAAACAACTTTAACAAGGCAGTTGACGCCCGAGCTGCCGAAGCAAACACACCGGACACCGGCCCAGATCCCAGCTCCTCCACATCCTCTGTGAGCCAGTCTGAAGACAGCTCCAGCAGGGAAAAGAAGCACAAGACCGAAGCCAAATGCCCACGGGCGCACAAATCCTCAGCTACCAGGGACGTCGAAAGGGAGGGAACCTGTATGTGAAGTTGCACCTGGCTGACATCACGAGGAAGGACAGGAGCGAACAAGCATGCACGGAGGTGCTCAAACTCTCCCCCCCCCCAGGAAAACCCGAACAACCGTAGTCAACTTCCACCATTCAAGTGTGTGGGGCCGATAGAACGAATGCCAAGCCCCCAACAAAAGAAAGGGCAGTCTGCCAGCCAGGAAGACTCCGTCACCTCGTAACGCACCCAATAAGGAAAAGAGGAGCCAAACTCAAAAGAAGTAGGCTTCATTATCGAAGCGTAATCTGGGTCTTGCAGGAAGTAAGCCGCAAGGGCCTCCCGCACCTCCCTCGGTGGGATGCGGGAAGCCGAAAACCTTCGGAAGGAAGGAAGGAACCGAAGAACCCAAAGGAATCCGGAACCAAACCCGGGGATTAGTCGAACTCATAAAAATCGTACAGGGAAGGGACAGGAAAACCCCTCCCCCTGTAACAACAAGCCCCACGCCGAGGGTACCAACACCTAAGAGGGGTCAAACGGGGCCCCAAGTTACCCCCCCCCAAGTCAACAACTCCCCAGCCCTGGGATCATCCACGTCAGTACGTGGGGCAGAGCCGTCCTCTAAACCCTCTGCTTCTGGAGAAAAAGCAGAGTCCACCGGAAAAGCAGGGATGAAGGGGGCCCGCTGGTGTGACTCAAAAGCTCCGGCAGGACGAACAGGCTTGAATGCCTCCGCTGCCGATCCGGAAGGGGCAATCCCGCAAAGCCGCCCGAGTCTCATCACCAGGCAAACCCTGCCCCAACTCCAAACCCTCGACGTTTTGGTCCCAGAGCACGGGGGAGGGGGGGGGGGGATGATCAGGGAGAACCACAGCAGGGGAAGAGCTGGGGGTGCAGATGAAATCCCCAAGTTCGGGTCCCTATAACCAAAGCAGGGCAGCTGCGGGGCATCCAAAAAGGCAACCAACCTTGCACGTTGCAGCAACCTAAACCTCGCATGCAATGCTGAAGCTGCCTGCACCTGAATATCAGTCTCAGTGGACTGTGTGAATGGAGTGCAAGCAAAAAACACCACTTGCAGGACTCCGGGTCACAGGTGTCACTGACCCCAATAGGCAGCAAGGCGGAGGCAAAGATGGTGAGTGTCATCCTGAGTCAAGGGGACAGAGAAACCTTCAAACTCTCTCAAAGCGAGGTGGGACTCAGAGGTCTCCTCCACCGGACCACTGAGCCCCAATTGGGGTTCCCAGGGCCCTAAGGCTGACTGCTAAGGGAAGCCCAGGTGAAGTACTACTAACCGGTTATTCCAGAGCTACCAAACAATCTAAAAGCTGAACCCCTGCGACGTGTGCAAGCACGGGGACCAAGTGGAGGGCCACCAAAATCCTGTAAGTGGTTCTACCACCACACCAGGCAGACCCCCATCCGGCAAATCAAAAACACAAAAGAAAACCCCCGCAAAAGCACAATGTCTCCAGGTGAACAGAACCGGTTGCTATGCGTATATCAGACAGCTGTACAGTACCTCACGCCCCAGCCAGCGACAAAACTACCTCCTACCCACGGGCAAACAGGAGTAAGAACCACCCCTGCAGGCAATCACCAAGCAGGAATAGAACCTTGAGGAGGTAGCAGCTCATGAACAGCTCAGGGAAGATAACCCTAGGCCACAGGGGCAGTACTTACAGGGCACCTAGGGAAGGTGGCCCTAGGTGCATGCAGCCCCAGTACTCTTGTGTTACTCCTGGCTCACACACCACCAACACAGGGCAACAACACCGCTAAACAGCACTGCGCAAAGAATGGAGCCAGAGTTGACAACCGTCACCTACACAACAGCCTTCTGAACTGAGGAGAGTAGCTGGCGGGGAGATCTCGGACACCCCCCCCCTCGTCCGCCTATGGAGGAGGGGGTTGTGCAGGTGGTTGTGGTAACGTCATGCTTGTTTCCTTGTTTTTGATTGGGGCATTCTGCTTGCTAGTCCAGTTTTCGGTTTGCAATTGTTGACCAGCAGTAGTTTGTTTTGGAATTCCTACCTATCTGGGTGCCTGACCTAGGAGATGGCAGACAAAGACTGCTTCCAATTACACGGAGATGTCTTTAGGCCACTGCCCCTCGTGCCTCTTCTTGAGGGGGGCCAGGTTCAGGCTCTGGTCCCCTGTAGGTCTAGAACTTCACTGATTGACTGTTGTCACCATCTAATGTATGCACATCAGTCCGGTATAGCTCTGGGGAGCCAAAGGGGCTCTCCACAGAAAAATTTAGAAAAAATCAGACACATTGAAATAATCAGATAATAATATCTGTGGCAACTCCTGTCTGACAGCTCAGGCGGAGCTGAACGCCTCCGACAATTGTCTGACAACGCCTCAATTTTGCCAGACTTCCTCTCCCTATTGCGGCCAAAATATGTCACGATTTATTTTTGTTTTCCCGTGGTCAGGGAACACAAATGAACACTTTTATATGATGATTTTTTTTTATTTCTTGCGTCTAGGTGTGTTGCAGGCTATAATCACAAGAGCAGCCCAGGGATTAAAGCACTCTAATAAGGATCTATATCTAGGGGTGGTTTTAGACAGTAAACTGTCACCAAAGGAACACATGAACATTGTGTGAGGAGTGAATGTGTTGCTTTCCAACTTCAGACTCTTTTAATTACATGGATAGTGAAATACTAAAGAAACTGTTCATGACTTTTGCGAGAATAAAATTGGAATATACAGCAGTTGTATGGTGCCTTTATGTCCAGAAGCACATCAATAAACTAGAGAAAGTTCAAAGGCAAGCTACAAAATGGCTTCCAGAACTGAAAAACAGAGTTACAAGGAGAGGCTAGAGGCATTAACCACCGTGCTGCGCGGAGTTTATTGAGAAATTCCCCCAGTGCGCATGAAATGAAGTGTTCCCAAAAAATTCTTTTTTCTTCATAAAATGATAAATTCCCTTCCATGAACATGTCTATGTAAAAATAAGTACCAAATTCCACTTACTTTGGCTGTTGGGACGTGGACAAGATGTGCTGTGACGTCATCAGGGCCTGGTCGCCCGTGCGTGACTTGCCCAGACACGGCCGCGCGAGCCATTCAAGCACTGGGTGTTGCCACAAATATATTTTCAATTATTTGTTTTATGTATTACCAATGCGGTTTTATTTGTTTTTTTATCGTATATGATGCATATTTGTATCCTTTACAATATGTATACAGCAGAACGTTCATAATGTTCCATGCAACTATGATACATGTGTCAGTAATGTGTCCACAATAAATGTTTAATGTCACAATATTAACTGTTAAAAAATCACTAAAATTACAATATGTACAGTTTCACACACTATTTACACAGTAACACACTGTATTACACACTCGGTACTTCAGAAGTGAGTAATAATCAACGAAGTAGTCCATGGTACACTGCGCGACTTCGCTCTCAGTGCACCAAAGAAAATTATATGACAGAATACTTGGAGGACGGGACACCACAAGCATAGCTCTCATCCTGTAACTACACTTAGGTAATTACCCTTGGAGGCAACAATTAACAAACACAGCTGCCTAATAACCTGGTACCTATTTACTGCCAGGTGAACAAAGTCAATAGGTGAAGGGAAACTTACTCAACTATTTCTGTCCTGCCCAAGGATTAAACCTAGGTTCATCTTTGAGTTGAGGACATACACCACTGTGCTCCCTGGAAACACAAACCAAAACTGGCTCTATTTTCCGCTTGTTACAACTTGAAATAAAGTTGTTACATCTTGGTTTAACGTGTTTATGACGTATTAGAACGTTGTTACAGCTTGCTATATTGGTTGCTGCAACTGGTTAGGAGGTGTTAAAACTTGTTCGAACGTTGTACCAACGTCGTAGTTTCGGTGTGTGTTTGGTGGGCTACACTAATACAGTAGGGAGCATGTGGATGGGCTGGGTGTCAGTGAGTTGTGCAAAAAACCAGCGCTGAATGTAATTAAACGCCATTTTCTGGGTGTGACCCGGAGACTCCCCGGAACTATACCTGGCTGATATGCTAATGTCAGACTTTGGCATCAATCATGTGTATGGAGTTCTTAGGGCCTACCGGGGACCATGGCCAGAACCTGGCCCCTTCAGAGAGGCAAGGGAGAGCAATGGCCTATAGTAACCCCCGTGTGGTTGGAAGCATTCTATGTCTGCCATCGACCGGGTCAAACATCCAGAAAAGTAAGCATTCCAAAACAAACCCCTATTATGGTTAAAATTGCTACCTAAAGCCTAACTAGTGGATAGAACTCCCCAACAGAAAACAAGTAAACAAGTATGACATCACACATTATCGCACCGCTGTCTGCGCAGCTCCCCCCTCCCCGGGAAGGGGAAGGCGGAGCCCCAAACCTCTCACGCAGCTATCCACCCATCAGTTCTGAGGCTGGATGTCAAAACACGCGAAAAACTGCCGACCGGAGGGAGGGAGGTGTTGCCTGGGAGCCTCCGGATCACCCCCAGAAAATGCCGTTTCATTACATTCAATGCTGGTTTTCTGGGTGGAGCCACGTCGGCTCCCCGGAGCTAACTACCCACAGAGGAAGGTCAAAGGGATGGATCAGGGAGGCGAACAACATGCACCCCTCAACGGAAAGCTAGACAACTGGCTGCAACCGCCAACCCAAGGCGACACAGGCCCGAACGGGCCCAGGAACGACACGAGACAACGAGCAGCCAGGCCCCTGTACGACTGCCAAAAAACCCCGTGCCTGAAGTCAGCAAGGACACTCCACCAAGACGGTAGCAAGAGCAATGAATCCACAAATGCCACGGGCATGGGCAAAGAACACAGGCTGGCTAGCCGCCATAACACGGCAGACGACCTGGGACACCTTCACCGGCGAACAGGGAAGAACAGAACCGGATCAACCCAAAGCGTGCCTAGGACACACAAGTTGTGGTGCGCAAATAACAGCGGAGGGCCGCAACTGAACACAAAACATGACGCACCCCCGGCCCGACCAACCAAGCACCAACAAACCAAGGACCCCCCCTGGAACGCAGCAGCCGCACCCCGTGCCAGAAAAGAGGGAGACAGCTGCAACCAAACAACCCAAATGCCATGACCGAAGGAGAGCAAGAAGCTCAGCGACCCAAGCCCTAGAGGCAAACGTCAACTGGAAAAAGAGCCGTCAAAAGAAATGTGAACCGAAGGGGCCATCACCAACCGAGGAGAAGAAAAAGCACGCTGTCCAGAAACCAGGACAGCCCAAGCGGCGCAAGAACAGGCCGGAGGTGAAACAACGCACAAGACGGCTTACAAACGGCGCAGATGTAACACCAAGACCGAAAGCAAGCCGAAGCAGCTCCGCCAGCGCCACACAAAATGAGGCGACAGTATGCGGCAAGTCAACAGCCCCCAACCCCCACCAGAAAAGTCAAGCCGATGCCAACAAATGCAGCCACCTAAGAAGGGACAGAAGGAAAAAGAAGGAATGCCAAAATACCCCATACTGCCGCCAAGAAAAGCACGCAGGTGGGACACCAACAACAAAGCCACCCAACCACCTACCAAAGGTGACAGACTCGAATCAGAACCCAACCAGCCCCGTCAAGGTTCATCCAAGCCTAGGAAGAGGTGGAGCCGTGGAACGATCTTGGGCGCAACCACCGAGGAGGAACAGCTGGAAACCCAAGCCGGCAAAGACGGAGATGTAACGTCTGTCGAACAGAAAACCCCCAAACGCGAGCGAGCTCGCCAGGAGACCAGAAACTACGGGCTCGATGCGAGACCCCAGAGAAGGAACACCGCAAGACCCTGAAAAAGCGCACAGGCAGGGCAAGCCAGGAAAACAGGAACCCAAACCTGGCAACAGGAAGGCCAAAAGGCACAAACAAAACACACAACAGCATGAAGGGGATGCACGAGGAAGGGAAGTAGCAGAAGCGGACACCACACACAGCTGCAAGTGCAGACCTGACAGAGCCCAGGAGATATCAGGGAAGCGACAGGGAAGAGGCAGGACGAAAGAGCCAAAGCGCAACCCCAGGCACAAAACTACAGCAAAATGTCACCTCACAACATCCCGACACAGTAACAAGTACTACATGTCTCCGTGGCACACGTTACCAATGCACACGCGCACCAGCAACATGCACCACACGCAACACACAACAGGCAATATGCAACATGTAACATGTAACATGCAACCGGAAGTAACGTCTCGCGGCGAAGGCAGAGAATGGAGGAGTCTGACTCCAGACAGGGTCAAACGCAGACACGAGAGAGCCCAGCAGGCCCAGGAACCTGCACACTAAACAACCGACAGCGGAGAGGCGGGACCAAGAGCCAAAGCTCAACCCCAACAAGCACAACTAGGGGAGGACAACAAGGGGAGAACAGAGAATCCAATGTTCCATCAATGTTTGTATCTCACCTTGTAAGTATGTACATTACCTGAATAAACATCTGAACTTCTATTTGAATGTACATTGAAAAGCTAAGCCAGGTACAGCAAAACCAGCAAGGAATGAGTGACCCAGAAAGCATGGGAACAAATAACCCAAACAAGGAAGGCCCCAGGAAGAAGCACGGAAGGGCCGAACAAAACGCCAGAAGTGCACTCCAACACGCAACTGCAGTATCAAAACCACAGCAAAACGTCACCACATAACACCCTTGACACAGGAACATGTACCACACGACAGGCACCTCCACTTATGCACCGAGGAACACGGTGGAGGTGGGGCCCCAAACACAAGCACGAAATTTACTTGATGGTGTTCTGGGAGTTCTTCTACTCCCCAAGCCCGCATGGGTGGACATGCATAGGAGAGGGACTGGAGGGGCACAGTCAGGAGCCGCCTCGTATGGGGCGAGAGGCCTCCTGCAGTCACCTGTGGGCTGACGACCGAATCGGGAGGTTAGGAACAAGAGCTGCCTTGTATGGGCCAATAGGCCTGCTGCAGGCACCCCTGTCAGTATGTTCCATGTACCCATGTACGGATGTACTGTACTCCCATTCATACCCTCAAAAATGAACCAGCGCCTGGACGAAGGAGACACCAGACCGCATAAACTCACCTGTAGAACAGTGGCATGGAAGGATCAAGACAATGTCACATGGCCAGTGCTGCCCGAGGCGGCCAGGGTATCGTGCACCTGCAGGCGAGAACCAGCAGCACCACCCGCGGAAGCAGGCCAAACCCGCCCATGCAGAAGAGGAGGGGAGAGGCGACGGAGGCGTCCTCTACCTAAAACACAGGGAAAACCTGGCGTCCTCCCCATAGTGGCACCCCAGAACACCCCCAGGAGCAACGGGGCCGGACTGGAGAATGAGACGAGCGAGAGGCAAAGCACTTGAGAGAAAATGGATGGAGAACCCCAGCACTGGTGCACACCATCCGAACCAAAACAAACTCCCACTGGAGCCTGAGCACACAACCGGTGCCTTTAGCATCAGCCACAGAACTGATGAGTGGATAGCCGGCATGAGAGGTCTGGGGCTTCCCCTTCCCCCTTCTGGGGAGGCGGGAGCACGCAGACAGCGGCACGGTGACGTGTGACGTCATACTTGTTTGCTTGTTTTCTGTTGGGGCATTCTATCCACTAGTTCGGCTTTTGGTAGCAATTTTTACCAGAATAAGGGGTTTGTTTTGGGATGCTTACCTTTCTGGATGTTTGACCCGGTCGATGGCAGACATAGAATGTTTCCAACCACACGGGAGTTTCTATAGGCCATTGTCCCCCTTGCCTCTCTGAGAGGGCCAGGTTCTGGCCGTGGTCCCCGGTAGGCCCTAAGAACTCCATACACATGACTGATGCCAAAGTCTGATATTAGCATATCAGCCTAGTATAGTTCCGGAGAGCCGATGGGACTCCCCCAGAAAATATAAATGCATTCAGGAAATTACATTTGCCTCCAGAAAATAATGAGAAATGATGCGCTCAACATACAGCAAATAGATAAATTAAAAGGTATAATTGTTCAGGTGTTTACTCACTAATAAATGTATTGATATGATCATTTGAAACTTCCCACACTAGTTCATCATGAATGTGTATGAGGAGCCTGGCATCCAGGTCACGACGGGAGGCAAGGGCTGCTTCTGTTTGCACCATTGCTGCTTTGCTAATGTCTGCTGCTGAACCTGATGATCATAGATAAAATACACAAAATATAAACAGTTTGAAAACAGAAATAACAATATTTGAAGAAAGACCTGTGTATCAAATTATTTCCCAATGTTAAATGTCGTTACATTCCCATCCATGATGGTGTCATCAGCAGCTCCCAGAACTAACCATTTGTCAAGCCAAGACCGAGGGAGATGCACCAGGCCTCTCAGATCCACCTCTGTCTACTGGGAGCCAAGACCAATATTTGGCTCGCTCTATGAGGAGAGGGGAGCTTGGGGATAAGAGATCAACTTAAAACTTTTTGACAAACATTAGGTACCCAAAAGTAATAAAGCAAATGGTCATTACCACTGGGTAAAGACCCAAACTATGATGTGTCAGATCACCACTAGGTAGCACCCAAGCTGTGAATTACATAGTACACCTACTTGTTGGACCAATATTTAGCTTCAAAGATCTTAGTCTGTGGTATTATCAATGTCACATTCAATATATATTTCTGGGGAAATCTTGTCAACTCCCTGGAAGCTATCACACTGATTAAGTGCATACTACTTGGTGCCATCAGTTAAGGAGTTCTATTGGCCTTCCGGGGACCACAAGCCAGAACCTGGCCTCCTCAGAGAGGTGCAGGGAATAGTGGCTTATGAACACTTTAAATGTAAAGTGTATTAACTTTGCCACCATCCAAGGGGAAGGCACACAGTAAGAGAGGCGAATCAAAACAGACAACTGCACAGTTAAAAACGAGACTGTAGCCCCAAAATTGCCAAGGTGTCCAACAATGAAAACAAATAATAATTTCATAAAACTAGTGCTTGCTAGTTTGCCCCAGAAATTGGAGATTAAATACATTCAATGCTGGTTTTCTTAGGAAAACCCTATTGGCCCCCTGAAGCTAACAACCCCACAGAGAACGTTAAAAACCCAGCGTTGAATGTAATGAAACGCCATTTTCTGGGTGTGACCCGGAGGATCCCCGGAGCTATACAGGTTGATGATATGCTAATGTCAGACTTTGGCATCAGTCAGTGTAATTACCTAAGTGTAGTTACAGGATGAGAGCTATGCTCGTGATGTTCCGTTTTCCCAGCACTC
>WNGS01003267.1:260976-273904 GCA_020271785.1 Procambarus virginalis
TTTGGTCATAAACTTTGAAACTACTGACGGTCTTGGCTCTCACCACCTTTCACCAACTTGTTTCCACCGTCTACCACTCTGTTTGCGAAAGTGAATTTTCTTATATTTCTTCGGCATCTGTGTTTAGCTAGTTTAAATCTAGACCTCTTGTTCTTAAAGTTCCAGGTCTCAGGGAATCTTCCCTATCGATTTTATCAATTCCTGTTATTATTTTTGTATGTAGTGATATCACCTCTTTTTCTTGTCTTCTAGTTTTGGCATATTTAATGCCTCTAACCCTCCTCCCGTAGCTCTTGCCCTTGAGTTCTGGGAGCCACTTAGTAGCATGTCTTTGCACCTTTCCAGTTTGTTGATGTGCTTCTTAAGATATGGGCACCACACAACGCTGCATATTCTAGCTTTTGCCTAACAAAAAGTCTGAACAATTTCTTTAGTATATCGCCATTCATGTATTTAAAAGCAATTCTGAAGTTAGAAAGCATGCATAGGTCCTTCACAATATTCTTTATGTGGTCCTTCAGGTTATAGTTTTCTGTCTAGAACCACCCCTAGATCTCTTCTTTATCCAGTTCTTTAAAGATTTCTCACGTAATATATAGGTTGTGTGGGGTCTATGTTTTCCTATTCCACATTCCATAACATGACATTTATTACATTAAATTCCATTTGCCAAGTGGTGCTCCATATACTTATTTGTCCAGGTCTTCTTGAAGGGCATGACAATCTTCTAGTTTCTTATCTTCCCTATTATCTTAGTATCCTCAGCAAACATGTTCATATAATTCTGTATACTAACTGGTAGAATCATTTATGTAGACAATAAATATCACTAGGTGCAAGAACTGAACCCTGTGGTTCTCCACTTGTGACATTTCTCCAGTCCGATACATTGCCTCTGATCACTGCCCTCACTTTTCTATGTCAGAAAATTTTCATCCATGTCAGAAGCTCCACCCTGTCACCCCTCCAATATTTTCCAGTTTCCAGAAACAACCTCTTATGTGGAACTCTCTCGAAGCCTTTTTAGTCCAGATAGATGCAGTCAAACCCAACCATACTCTTTCCTGTAATATCTCTGTTACTCGGTCATAGAAAACTGAGTAAATTTGATACACAGGAACTTCCAGAGTCGGGGAAACCATACTGTCTGTCTGATATTATATAGCTTTTCTTCAGGTGTTCTACCCATTTAGTTTTAAAGATTTTTTCCAATATTTTGACTATTTACACTTGTCATGATACAGGTCTATAATTGAGGGGGGTCTTCTCTCCTTCCACTTTTGTAGATTGGAACTATGTTTAGCCTTTTTCCACACAATCAGCTACAACTCCTGTAAACAGGGATGCCTGAAAATCAGTTGAAGTGGAATGCTGAGCTCAGGTGCACATTCTCTCAGAACCCATGGTGATGAAACTCCATCTGGACCAACTGCTTTGTTCTTATTTAGCTCCTTGAGCATATTTTTTCCACTTCATCTCTAGACACCTCTATGTTGTTCTCTGGAATTCTTATTGTGTCTGGTTCCCTGAAGATTTCATTTCGTACAAACACACTTTGGACCTTTTCGTTTAATGTTTCACACAATTCCTTTTCATTTTCCGTGAAATATTTCCCATTTTCAACCCCTGAATATTATCCTTTACCTGCAATTTGTTCTTTATGAATTTATAGAATAACCTGGTTCTGTTTTACATTTGTCTGCAATCACTCATTTCAAATTCCTTCTTGCCTCTCTCCTCACCTGCCCGTGTAGTGTTTTCTCTCATCTTTTTATCTCTGGTATGTTTGGGGTTTTGACCTCTTCCTGTATTGATTCCATTTTGTGTCTTTTGGTCTCGGGCCCTCTCACTATTTCTGTTGACCAATCCTGTTTCCTAGTTCTGCATCTCTGTTTTAGTATAAATTTTTTTGTGCCTTATCAGTATATTTCACAAACCTTGACACATCTCAATTCACTTCCTTGCCTAGCAACAAGTCTGTCCACTTACTCGCTAAACATTTTTTTAACGTTACCATAATGTCCTCTCCTAAAGTCAGTTTTTCAATTGCATCAACCTTCTTATTTCTTCCAGATTATAATGCCATTGCATACTTTATTCCGAAAAACACATGGTCCTTTTACCCAAGGGAGGAAGGTACAGTACTGAATGTCAAATATTCTTCCTCCTTGCTGGTGAATATCAAATTTAGCATGGAGGGAACGTCTCCTTCCCTCATCCTCGTAGCTTGTTTAACATGTTGATACAAGAATGTTTCCAGGATGTTGTCTACAAATTTACAGGTCCAAAATCGGTTTCTGATGTGCAGATAGAATAATGGTGATCAGCTGAGCAGAGGCTACACCTTTGAATTCGCTGTTGACATTGCAGGTGTGGTGGGAGCACTCGTAGCACCGAAGGCACTGGTTGACATTGTAGAAACTTTAAATTTTTACTAGGAATGATGGAACGTGGATATCGAAGCAATAGAAACCGTTCTTGGCAGCCAGTTAGCCACAGCTATGGAAGTAAAAATGATCTTCACAGTGTAGTTGTTGATGAATTCTGTCCGATGTACTTTCAGGTCCGGGTTTCCGTCCTCGATGTCTTTAGCCATATGTGCATCTTGAGCCTGTTCCACGACCCACTGGCTGATCTCACTGACAAAGACACATCACGCAGCAAGGTACTGCCTTGGAAAACCGAGGCGGAGGTGCTCGACTTGAATCTCGTATCTGTAAAGCAGTAGTTTGTCGAGGTTCTCTTTGTTTGAGAAGAATATGATGTCCGTTCCCTCCTGGCCGATGCCATAGGTGTTACGTCAGCTTCTTTAAAGGGCTTCAGGTCCGGGTTTCTGGTACCTGGCTGTTAAATTATTTGGTAGGTTGTATTACAGGAAAAATTAGGATTAAGGACGTGCCTGAAAAGCTATGAGTGCTAGTGGTTTACAAGAATGTAAGAACTCTTGTATAAATAAAAAGTAAAAAAAATATTGACTAGGGCCATGGGTTTCTGCTTTTGTCCTTTTTCCAGTGTTGGTTGCTACTCTGGGCTCCAAATTTTGTCTCCGTGCCAGATCTTTTTTGTGGGTTACATGAAATTCCTCTCGGCAATTTTCCAAGGCTCGGCTAGTTTTTGGTGTTCCACCTGGGTGTTGGTTTTTGGCTCTGTCTGGAGTGTTCCTCAACCTGTCCATGCTTATGCTGTGGTTCAGCATAAGTATGAGTCCTGGTTTCTCATTTTCTGCCTTCTTCATCTACAGGTAAGTCCTGGCCATCTTTTCATGAGTGATGGGACAGGCTAGCAGGAACTCACGTGACTTAGGCTGCCACCTGATGGCAAGCAGATGCTTCATGGTTATGGTACTTACCCTCTAGCAATGATCATGTCTTCATTATCTTTGGGTACCTAATTTTCTTCAAGCAGTTGCTTTATGGACTTTTCCTCGGTTTTCTACTAGGAGTCTGATTCTGTGCTTGGCTCCTAGTAGACAATGATGATCTCAGAGTCCTGGTGTATCTTCCTAATGGATCTTTCCTGAACCGGCACTTAGCTCGGGAAGCTACGAAGGACCACAACAGAAATAAGGAGTTCCATTACATTCAGTGCTCGATTTTAGGTACCAGATTGAATGCCCAAAACAGCAAAAACTAAAAATCTCTTCAAACTTGAAATCCCCATATTACATCAGATGCCAGTCTGAATTACTCAGTTTCATTCAGTGGTAATAATAATAATAATAATAATAATAATATTTCCTCTTACATCAAAACAAGGTCATTGGTGCCAAATACACAAGTATTCATATGATTTATGAATTTGGTTTACAATCATGGCTAAACTCCCAGCAGGAAGAGTTAAACCTCTAATGATAGGCTTTATGGTTCAATAAGAGAACCAGGCATACATTCCTAAGGATGAAGCAAGTAATTTATCAAAAGAAGGCACAAAGCCGAGGAGACCGTAGCACCATCAAATGTGCAATATATATTCATAAGGCGGTAAATATCACCAAGGCTGTCAATACTAGAACAAAAGTGCAGAAGGTGAACAAAATCTGATTCACTGACGATTCTATCGAGGGACAGTCAGGAAGCAAGACACATGCACGTCCTGGAAGTCAAGATATTCAACAAGGAGATGCACAACCAAAAGAGGGACAATGAAGTTTGGACAATAAGAAGTAAGGCAGCACTCCATTAAGTGTGAGTTAAGCGGGTATGGCCAATACGTAACCTCGTCAGAGCCACTTCCCACCTCCGGTTACGGAGGTAGGAGGAAGGCCATTGGGACACGTTACTCTTAAGAGCACAGAGTTTGTTACCAATAACAGAAGACTAACGACTCTGGCCAAGGGGCACGGATTGAGGAATGAATAACCGAGAAGAAGTTGGAATAAAACCTAAAGGATGAAGACCTCTTAGTATGCCCTATTCTTTGACCAGAAGATGGGCTGTCCAAGCAATAATCAAGTGCCCTCTATGTTGTTAGGGTGTACTGCCTCCATATGGTGGTCCAAGAAAACTGATCTGTATAGCTTATGTGCCAAGTCAAAACTTGTTAAGATTACACTCATACATTAGCCATCTGCTCTTAAGGTGTCAGAAAGATTTTGTTAAGCAGTGTTTTAATACACAGTTATGGGGACATTATATTGACAGTTTTTCATATATTGCAGTACAGTACTATGTAAGGATGTTTAGGGAGCAATGAACTCTAATTAAATACAGTTAGATGCGAAATGGCTTCGAGTATATGCATGTCTTGTGATCAAGGAGATGTCTGTGCTTACTAGCATGTTCAATGTTTGAAAAAGGTTAATGAAAATTCCCCAAAAAATAAGTTCCTTTTATTAAAAATGCCAACTTAAAGGAAATAAACATTGTGAAACTGAATGTGGCATTTTACTTCTTGGTAACAAAATAATTAAAATAAAATTAAGATTTATTTATTTGTTGAACCCTAGTTGATAATGTAAGGCTAGATGCATATTATAATGTGATCAGAAAATGGAGAAACGATGATATTTCGGTCCATCCTGGACCATTATCAAATCGTGTAGGGCCATGATGGACCGAAATGTCATTTCTTCATTCTCTAATATGTAGTTTCTTATTATTGACTCCACGTTATTGTGACTCATCGTCTGCATGTAATATCAAGTTTAATACTAATAAAATAAAGGTAATATATAAACAAAAGTTAAATTCAAAGCTCATACTATAAAGTGCAGTCATTACACAATGCTGGATATACACTACTGTATAATTAAACATTCTACAATGAAAACCTATAACAATTTATGTGAAATTATAAATTTATTCTACACCTTAATATTCACCAATTATATACATATTTAAAATAAAAAACTTGAAGAAAATGTTTTTATTTGTTTAGAAGAGTAGGTTTTCACTCACAAACACCACCACAAATAATCGCCTCCACGTGATGGCCACTACACGTTGACCACCAAACATGATGATCATGTCAGGTGATAGCCACCACGTGTATTGGCCAAGACACATGATGGCCAAGACGTGAGATGGCCAATACAAATGATTGTCATCACATGTTATGCCAACTAATGATGGCCACTATGTGATGGTCAAGACACGTGGTGGCCAACACATGTGATGGTCACGACACATGGTGGCCAACACATGTGATGGACAAGACACATGGTGACCAACACATGTGATGGACATGACACATGGTGGCCAACACATGTGATGGCCAAGACACATGGTGGCAACACATGTGATGGCCACGACACATGGTGGCCACGACACATGGTGACCAACACATGTGATGGCCACAACACATGGTGGCCAACACATGTGATGATCAAGACACATGGTGGCCAACACATGTGATGGCCACGACACATGGTGGCTGGTGTCACTGGGGCATACAGGTGTATTACAACATCCCACACTGACATTGGTGCTCTTGTGAGAAATGAATCACCAAGTCCTTCAGTTTTTGTCCATTTGTATTTCATACCTATTGTCCTTTATAACCTGTCATTTGCAACTATCATCTTAACATTGAAGAAGTCTATCAAATTTATCAGAAAATAGAGTCCTAAAACATGTAGCACTTCTTTTAATATAATTTTCACAACACATTCAGAGTTAACAATGGCATTATTCCACTGACAGACACATTAACTACACCTGGCAACATAATACATTCTTCTCGAATTCTAATTTGATTCCTCTGCTATTGTAAGAAAAGTTTATTTTCCATATATTTTTAAATTTAAATTTATCTGGTTATGAATCAATGATATCACAGCTTGAATAAAACCTGAGTGTGTTTGAGTGTGCTGTGATGCACAAGGTTGACTGTCAACATGTCTTGATCACTAATGATCAACTAACTTATTTTCCAAATTTACCAACTTCTCCCAACTTAACTGCCTATAAACCAAACACTGGCAGAATCACTATTGAATGTAATTAAATGCTTCATTTTGGTAGGGCATCGGTGGCTCTGTAAAGCTATCTCGCAGAGATGGCTTCCCACTACTGGTCACACAGGAGTCTGTATGATCTACCAGGGACCAAAGCCAGAACCTGGCTCTCCTGACAGACACACAGGGAGGAGGGGATGGTTACACTCAACCTCACAAAGAAAACATCCAGGAAGCAAGTGAAGCAATACAGACGACTGCAAGGCTCGTAGAAAACGAAGCACCAAAACAACCAAATGATTCCGCAACTGACTCGCTCAAACCCAAATGACTCATTCCAGACTAGCTCAAATTCCCCCCTAGTTGTGACAGGCCTCCTGACAGGTGGCCACACCCATGGAGCTCCAGGCTCCCACACCAACAATGAGTCAGCTTGGAGTTGACAGACCATGAACTGGCGCACCAGGAAGGCTGCATCAATGGAAGGGAATCAGGGAGTCAGCAAGTCCCTACCAGATAGAGGCATTTCATTACATTCAATGCTGGCCTCCTGGAGGAGTCTCATGGTGGCTTACCATGAGACTTACCCATAACCATAACATGGTACTTACCAGGGATGACAAGGGCAGCAACTACGCTCACAAAGACAGGATCCTGGGATGGAAAAACTTGATCCAGGGCAACACATGCTTGACTGATATCAGGAACACTGATCAGATAACGAGCTGTGAGGACTTTTTTTTTTCCCCACCTTCAAAACTCCAGGGCCCGAATATCAGCAGAAGAAACATGACGAAGAGACAAACTTCATACTAACACTGCGATGTCCCACACAGGTAAGACACTAGTGTCAAATACTCCACACACACAAATTGACAGAGAAGGTCAAACTAGCAAGAGCAAGATATCAACCTGGCTGTACTGCTGAAAGAGGTGGAGCCACAACAAAAATACTTGGGTCTGGCCATGACAAAAATACACAGGGCCAGAAACCAAGGAGACAGAAGGACCACCTTGCCTGAGTATGTCTCCAGCCTGGACAACACCCAGAGCAACATCCGAACTAAGGGAAAGAGACAGGAACCTCAACCTCGACCAGTACAGCCAAAAGGCATCCACAATTGGGGTTCCATTCTGATGGAAAGAGGTTCACCTTGGGGCAACTGAAAGTCTTTCAGAGCCAACAGAAGAATGCATCATCGGTTCATTCTGCAGAAATAGGTTAGAAGCAAGATAAACTGTCTGTGAGAAAGTTACACACACTTCACATGATACATGAGAAGAACCAAATTGTGAGAAGCCAGAAGCTGAGCTGTACAAAGAGTGCAGTTCCAAATGGGAAAGAACTAGGTCCACTCACCAAGCCTTCCAAGAACCTTGGAAGGCTTGGTGAGTGCTTGTCACAAAACCTCAATCCAGACCCGAGGCATCCATGAATACATCGAGGGATAGGTGAGGATGGCACCACGTAACCCAACCCCTAACTGCCCAAAGAGGAAGCTGGAAAAGCAAGAGCTGATGAAGGGC
This sequence comes from Procambarus virginalis, assembly GCA_020271785.1. Taxonomy (NCBI): domain Eukaryota; kingdom Metazoa; phylum Arthropoda; class Malacostraca; order Decapoda; family Cambaridae; genus Procambarus; species Procambarus virginalis. The sequence continues at coordinate 268,898 of WNGS01003267.1, forward strand.
AGATAGGGCCCAAATCCAACAGTTCAGGTTGTGGCAAAACTGGTGAAACCAGAGGAACCCTGCCAAGGGGATATACCATGCAGGCAAGTATGTAGTAGAGCTGTGGGAGGCACGGAAAGAGACACCGACTGGGAATCCCAAACCAACCCCAACCTTGACGGAACCAATTGGAACTTTCATTAGTTCTTCAAGAACCCAAACCTGGTTGGATGGGTAAGTAGCTAATCCCTGGCTAGCTGACACATGGACTGGCCGAGACCCCAAAGCAGCCAGTTGTTGAGAAAGGCCAAGACACGAATCCCCAAGAGATGTAGCCGAGTCACAACTACCCATGTTAATCTGGTAAAGATTTGAAGAGCCAGATTCATGCCAAAGGGTAGAACCTTGAAGCATATCTTTTCACAAGATACCTACTGCTACTAGCTAGGTTTTGGGATACTTAACTGCTTACAAGTTAGGGTTTCTTCACAAGAAACCCTAACTAGTCCCGGAACCTCAGGTAAATAAGAACATCTCGGAAGCACTCTTGAGATCCAAGGACACCACATCAGGACAAACCTGAGCAAAAGTGGTCATATGAAAAGGTTGGATATGAAATGAAACTGGTCCGACCAGACAGGTTGAGAATGTTCAATAGGTCTGCTGAGTCCCAACTTGGGGGACTGGGAACAACCAGGATCCCACCAAAGGGAGGAGGTTAAGTGACCATGCTCATACTCAACCACGTTGCAATGACCACATGGAGCTAAGGATAGGACATGTAGCTCAAACCCCTGAGCCTAACAGAAGAGAATATGGTAGACCAACTCCACCGGACACCCAAGGAACTACCTGAAGCTCACGAATCATGGGATCAGGATCTGGCAACATGGACCACACATTCCCCTCACAACACTATCAAAAGAGTAAAACCATGAAAGGGCCACCACGAAGACCGTTCAAGCAGAGCCATCTTTCCTCAGGCATAGTTGTGACATTGAACAGGAGATGTCAGCTGATGGAAGCCGACCCGAAGCAACATCAGGCGAAATCTCAACCCTTTAAGATCACCTCCGAGCAGAGGAGGGACAGAACCCGACTGAGGGGCCAAAAGGTAGCAGCTGCAACCAAAATTACAGAAGAAACTCCTGTGGCATTTCCCGTGGAAACTCCACTCAAATTTTGCCTCCACAGCAAATAGGAAAGGTGAAAACAGGGAGGCAGGACCCTGTTTGAGCCCCAAGACATCCTTTTGAGCAGCAATCCACGAACTACAAATGTGGGAAAAACGAGCAGCAAAGCTGCAGCCATCTGAAAAGCCTCCTGTTCTGAGGCAGGCTCAGATAAAATAGAGACCTGGTAATGTAAATGTTGCAGGCTTCAGGGTAGAAGGTGTCACCGACCCAATAGCAGCAGGTGGATGAAACAATGGCTGCCAGCCTGTAGCAAAGCCAATGAGTATTTTTGAAGAGGGGGACTTCAAACTTCCAAGTATTGAGTGTAGGCTTAGCAGGTCGATCTATTACAAGTCTCACCGCAGACCTGCAGAGTTACCAGGGCCTGAAGGAGTGCAACCAAGCAGGACACCAGGCACTAGCGACACTCTCCAAAAGAACTTGCATCGAATGTTGCCTACAGGATAAACTTGCTCTGAAGGACATCAGTGGAATGCCACAGGAACAAGCACACAAACTCTAGTGTGCACCACAACTTCTTCTTCTTCTTCGTGATACATGCAGTTTGCCTGAAGGTTTTCTCACATGAACTGCACGAGTGGTGATGTTGAAAGATGCGGCACTCACAGTGGCACATCAATGTTTATAATTTGGCAGAGATTGGAAGTTATCGATGTCTTCTATTTGTACGAGGATAATGAAGATAATAAACATATGAGTGGAAATGGACTCAGGATGGCAAAGATAAGGAATTGTGTTAATGGTGTTATCAAAGTGTTGCTGTTTTATGAAAAGTGTGAGGTTTAGGCAAGAGACCGAGTTTGAGAGTTGGGCGCAATTCAGATAGGTTAGGACAGATTATGGTAAGGTAAGGTAGAATACATTTAGTAAGGGGGTTGATGTATATAATGTTAGGTAAGGTTGGGGGTAAATAATGTTAGGTAGGTTAGTTGAAGATGGGTTGTTATATTGTCGTATTTCAAACTGATACATCTGGGATGTGATTACATCGGTCTTCTTTCATGTGCCAGTAGTACACCGTGTTGAATATCTGGGAGTGGTTGGAGGATGTGTCGTGGGAGGGTGGTTTATATGGTTTGTTAGCAAAGTGCCAGGTGGTGGGAGGTTTGTACAGCTGGGGAGGGGGGGGGGAGCTTTACTCATGGTGCGGGTGTTGTGGTTTGTGGCAAGGCAGCCTGAGGAGTGATTTTGGTAGGCGGCTAGGAGTCATTTAGGAGTTTTTCCATCATCAGTTCATACGATGTGTATCCAGCAATGGTAAACACCCTAAACAACTCAAACTGCAGGGCCCCACACAGGAGTCAGTTTTGCAATACCTAGAATGAGAGCTCCCCATACAGCATCCTGGCCTGTCAGGGGTTAACTCACCAGTATACCAGAAAAGTCACTGTCAGTGCAGGGGCAATACTAAACGAGCTTAGGGAAGGGATGTCTTAAACGCATGTGATGAGGAAGATTGAACAATAAGTGAGCTTATAAACAAATGCAATGAAGCAATGCAAATAAAGCCAATACATACTGTACGTCAGAACGACACACGAGCAAATGGCTCAACAGAACAAATTCCAAGAGATGCTTCCCACACTTATCTTCTAAAGAAGTCGGACTCACTACAGCTGGTGATTCAGGAAGGTCTGAATGCTCTCAGATATCAACAACAGGACAGACTCATTGCTGGCATAGGAGTCTGGATCTCCTGGGTAGGCCGATTGAACTAGTTTCCAGCAGTTTTTGGATTTCAGCGAATCTTTGCCTAGTCGTTTGGCTGTTTTGGTGCTTTGTTTGAGGTGAACCTTGTCTGTATTGCTTCGTTTACTTTCTGAATGTTTTCTCAGTCACAGTGATGGTAATGAACAAATCACAAGGGCCTTGATGAGGGTTTGAACCCATGTGCTGAGTGTTTCCAGATAATAATCCCCATAATAATAATATAATGGTAATAATGCCCTGCTGCCTGTGCCTAGGTTATGTTTCTGGTCCCTGGAAGGCCATACAGGATCCTTATGGCTGATGTGACTTAGTACTGGGGGATGCCATCTCAGCGAGATAGCATCAGGGAACCACCACGAGGCTTCTCCAGAGACTAGATCAAGTGATGTACTTTTAGTTGGTATAGTTGATTGATTTAATAAGACACAAGAACTTTGGATTTGAGTTTAATACCCTAATATTCCTAAATACAAATAATAATAATAATAATAATAAACTTTTCAGACAACATATATTAGCAAATTATATTTGTTGGAAGAATAACAAATGTACTGTATATTAGGGAAGATAACTTCCAAAACGAGACAACGACCTTATTATTCACAGCCAACATGACATCTGCATACATGGGTAATTTAGCAAGATTTTTATCCAATATTAAGTAATTAATTTAATGGACTACATATTTAAAGTCAACAGAAATACATTCTTAAAATAATAATGAGGAAAATAAAATGAGATACAGATGTATATATACAGTAGGAAGGGAGGAATATCAAGGGTACTCTTTTAGAAGCCTGCATATATCTCAACACAAAGTAACTCTTATCACAGTTGAAGCAAGTGATAATCACTCCCACAACTTAAGCACTATCAGTTACATTTGTATGAATCCCTTAATTACTGTCAATTATCACACAATTATGACTGAACAGAACAATAACTAAACACATTATACAGTATTATGAACTTTTGTAATGAGACTATGACAAAAAATTCTCACTTGCTTACCCAAGGCTGCAAGTGAGCCCAATTAGCCCACTGTAAACAGCAACGGGCACGGGAACAGCACCTGCAACAATGGCCCACACAGTTTGCGTGTATCTTCCATTATGCCCCAAATAATATCTGAAATATTAAAAGAAACAAAAAACCAGCTTGAATGTAATGAAACGCCATTTTCTGGGGAGTACTCGGAGGCTCCCCGAGCTTACCAATGCTGGTAGTTTTAGACCGTGGCATCAGTCAATTTGATTGGAGTTCTATGCCTACCGGGGACTACGAGCCAAACCTGGCCCCCCCCGAGAGGCACGAGAAGCAATGGCTATAGAAACCCCCTGTGGTTGGAAGCAGTCTATGTCTGCCATCTACCAGGTCAAGCACCCAGAAAAGAGGCATCCCAAAACAAATACAGCTGGTTAAAATTTGGACCGAAAGCCACGTGAGCAAGCAGAACTCTCCAAACTGAAAACTAGCAAAACAAGCAGACGTCACCATCACCACGTGCTGCTGTCTGCGCAGCTGTCCCCCTCCCTGGGAGGGGGAAGGTGGAGCCCAGACCTCCCGTGCCGGCTATCCAACCTCAGTTTAGAGGTGAATGTCAAAAACGCGAAAAATCGCGACTGGAAGAAAAGAGGGTTGCCGAAGTGCTCCAGGGACTTGCCCAATAAATGGCATTTATTACATTCAACACTGGTTTTCGTGGAGAGCCCCTCCGGCTCCCGGAGCTACCAACCAAAGACAAGAAAAAGAGGGACTTACCCAGGTGGCGGTAGCCACTTGCTTCTCAACTTGAAACACCGGCTGCAACCTGCAACCCAAGGCTACACACGCCCGAGCAGGGCCGAGAACATTAACAGGTAACGTGTGGCCAGGACCCTGTTTACTGCCAAAACCCCCGTGCCAAATGTCAGCCTTGTACAGTTACCAAAAACAGCAGGCAAAGCCGCAAACTTACGAACGTCGTAGGCATGGGGGATAGATCGCAGGCTGGCTGGACCAATAACCCTGCGACGCCTGGGGACCCGCGCCCTGGAACAGGGAAGAAGAGGAAACCAGGTTAAACCCAAAGCACGTCCCCAGCCACCGAGGCCGTAGCGCGCAGTAAGGCAAAGAGCCGCAA
>WNGS01003269.1:4628-17760 GCA_020271785.1 Procambarus virginalis
TAATGACGCAAAGTATGCGAATAATTCCGCCGACAGAGGTTACATTTAGTCAGATCAACATCAGCAGATGTTACAAACTCCCAGAGGTACTTGTAGCCGAGCCTAAGCCTAGCAGCGGTAACATCTAGAAGTCTGCTGACCTTATTGGATGACCCATAGACGTGCGGGTCTTCCTGCATAATAGAATGATGATAGATGGTGCAACTGGTGTGAATTTCAATTTGCCTCAAGTCTACGAGATTTTGTTGATGTTCCCGGGATATTACTGCCCTCAGGCTGCTCAAAGGCAGTCCAAGATGGTAATCAATTCCCTCTTTACGAGCAAAAGTTTTGGCTAACTCATCAAACTGAGCCTCCGTCCTCTTGAAAGCCAACGAGAAACTATTATTTTTGTTAATATTTCACTCTGCTATTCTCCTCCAACTGACCAACCACCCACATGCCAATAGGTAACTATCATATTATTTTTAAGAGACAGAGAGATAACAAAGATAAGAGACAATGAGTTAGAGGAAGGTCTGTAGAGCGACCAAACCGACTAGGGCAGAGACAGGATGCCAGACAGAAAAATACAACCACAATAGATAGAGACAGGGAGAGAAGGAAGAGGAGAGGGATGGTTGAACAGAGGGGGAGGATGGAGGGAGAAGTCAGTTGCAGGGGAAGGGGAGAAGAGAGAGAGGATAAGGAAAGATATATGATAAGAGGAGACTGGAAGAGAGAGGGGGGGGGGAGGGTGTTTAGGGAAGGGGGGAAAAAGAGAGACCCGGACGCAGCCGGATAACCCCCCTCCTTTTAGGGATAGTTCATCTTATATAATATATATATATATATATATATATATATATATATATATATATATATATATATAGTTATAGTTATTTTCAGCTTTGAAAGATCCCCCTCAAGCCTATACATATGCAGTGTGACCCCACCGACCAAGGTGTGACCTGACCTACCATCTGACCTTTGACCCCTACCTGCCAGAATTAACGCGAGGACCTCCCCTGAGGTCATGTACTCGACCAGGCTGTTAAAGAAGGACTTGCCCCGGTGTTCAGCGTAGAACTCTTCGGCCTCTGACCTCGTTAGTCGAACTCGCCGCCTCTGAAAGAGAGGTCAGGTCAACAAAGGTCACAGTGGCGGGCCGGAGGTATAATCACAGGGGCAGGTGATTATACCTCCCGTCCCTTATATTATAATATAAGAGATAATAGGCCCTAGTGGCCATATATATATATATATATATATATATATATATATATATATATATATATATATACATATACATATACATATATATATATATATATATATATATATATATATATACATATACATATACATATACATATATATATATATATATATATTATATATATATATATATATATATATATATAATACCCAAAGTATTGTCAAGCTGAAACATTAGATATATCAAGTTTTGTTATATTTTACACGTAATATTAAAAAAAAATTCATATACTTTATTTTCCAAACTTTAAGTATAAAACTGAGAATATTTAAGATATCACAGAAAAATGTTCAAAATATTTATTTTATCGACAACGACAAATTCAAATATGATTATTTCCCAACATTTACAATGGCAGATTTCGTGTGCCCAAAATGGCATTTTGGGCACACGAAATGGAGCAGATAGTGAAGCCTGGAGCAGGAACAGAATAGATAGTGAAGCCTGGAGCAGGAACAGAATAGATAGTGAAGCCTGGAGCAGGAACAGAATAGATAGTGAAGCCTGGAGCAGGAACAGAATAGATAGTGAAGCCTGGAGCAGGAACAGAATAAATAGTGAAGCCTGGGTCATAAGGTTCAGTCAAAGGACTGTGGAATCATGCACCAAACAAGCACACAAGTAACAGGCAACAAAGAAACAAGCAACATAAAACAAACAAACAAGTCTTACGTCCACCACGGTGAAGCCTTCTTCTAAAATAATCTTCTCGATATCCGGCGACTCATCGATAGCATCCGGTTTAATTAAGGCCAATGTCCGCTGCATCTTATCCGACATTGTTCCGCTTCTCGAGATATAACTTATCCGGATTTTTCCGATTCTGTTTACGCCTATGTCTCGATTATCCGGACAGTTTGTTTACCAAGACTTATCGGTTAGTACGAACAATCTAATCTACCGGATTCGTCATTTATTCAGATGTCTTTTTTTTTAATCCGGATTCCTGTTTTATTTCATCCAAATTCTGGCCTTAAACATCACTCAGCTCTTGTCAATGAATTGAAAATATTTTAAGTTCGAATGTCTACTTTATTCAGTTATCCGGAACTCTCTTCATCCGAATTCCGACTCTTCTCTCATCCACATTCTGTAAATTAAAAATTAGAACAGCAGTCTATCTCTATCATTTCTATTATTGCACATAATTGTAATTTAAAACTTTATCAAAATTTTTTTTTTAATCCGCACTTTCCTTTAGATCGAAATTCAAACTTATCCGGAAATATTTTCGCTATATTATCACGTATCCGGCATGTTCCAATTATGCAATCTTCCGTTATCCGTATTTATTTCGATTATGAAGACCAGTTATCCGAACATGCTTCGTTTGCATAATCTTCAGTCATCCGGACTGTTCAGTTAACCAATTCACAGTCACATAATTGTAGGCGACACATAGTAATTGTTCACTTATACGGACATGCCAACTGGCTCCGGTGTGGGTGCTTCTGATCTTTGATTATTATTGTTCAGGATTATCATCCTACTGTGGATTACTATATTTGCCTGGATTACTCTTTCCTTGGATTACTCTCGCCCTGGATTATTTTTGCTCTGGATTACTCTTTCCTGCATTTCTCTTGCCCTGGATTACTCTTGCCCTGGATTACTCTTCCTCTGGATTACTCTTGCCCTGGATTACTCTTCCTCTGGATTGCTCACTATTTTCCAATTTTCCTGTTAGAAAATATTAACAATAGTTAAAAGTAATCTTCAGTCCTGTCTACATTGAATAAAATCAAAGATTCTCTCTCTCTCACACACACACACACAACACACACACACACAACACACACACACACACACACACACACACCACACACAGAGAAGTGTGTGAGGAACTCAATAAGAAATTCCAGGAGGTCTTTACAGTAGAGCAAGAAGTTCGAGACAGGAGAGGGAATAGGTAACCAGGCACCACTAGAGGAGTTTATGATTACCAGTGGGCAGGTAAGGTAGCTTTAGCTAGAGTTGGATGTGACAAAGACTATAGGACCGGATAGAATTTTCCCTTGGATACTAAAGGAAGGAGCAGAAGCACTGTGCCTGCCACTCACCATAGTGTATAACAATCACTGGCAACAGGTGAACTGCCAGAAATTTAGAAAACGGCTAATATAGTCCCGAAAATCAAGAAGGGGGATAGACAGGAGGAACTGAACTACAGGCCAGTGTCCCTAACCTGCATACCATACAGCTGATGGAGAAGATTGTGAGCAAAAAATTGTGGAACATCTGGAGAGAAAGAACTTTGTAACACAATATCAACATGGGTTCAGGGATGGCAAATCATGCCTCACAGGATTAATTGAATTCTACGACCAGGCAACACAATCAGGCAAGAGAGGGCTGGGTAGACTGCATATTTTTGGATTGCCAGAAACCCTTTGACACAGTACCACACAAAAAACTAGTGCACAAGTTGGAGATGCAGGCTGGAGTGAAAGAGAAGGTAACCATTGGATAAGGGAGTACCTAATGTACTGACCTGGCGGGGGAGGGGGGGGCTTATGGAACTTAAGCCTCCAAGAGAGCTCTGGGTGCTGCACCAGACTGTTACTTGGCACAGGTGGACAACGTCCCCCACCACTCTCTGTCAGAACAGACAACCGACCCCGGCAGCCATATTCCCGCTACCGCCGTCGACCAACAATGGCAGTATACCTGCAGTGCTTGACGTTTTCTCAGGAGATCATCCCGTACGCCTCTTGATCTTGGAGAGTGGTTCAGCGTCATATACCTAGGAGTGCGGCTCCAACACTGGCCTCATTGTCCTGTGCGCACATCCTACTTGAGCCGCCGTGACTCCCCACTCTCTCTCCTTGATTGGAATGATCTCCTCGATCCCCCTTTTTGTAAATTAGTACTTTCTGTCACCCTGTCTGCAGCTGTGATTCTCTCTCTCTCTCTCTCTCTCTTGCTTTCTGGGAAGCCTCACCAAGACAAGAGCAAAGACGGTTAACAATATACATTTAATAAACGAAAGAACATATACAGTACACAAAATAAGAACAATAAAACATTAGCATACAACACTAAGCTGCCACAACCTGGTAACAATCCAGTATCCTATCATGGCCTCACCAACCGTCCATATCAAGTGGCTGCTCCACTCTTGGCTCGCCACTTACTACTCCCTCACCAAGTGGGGGTTAAATCTCATCGTAATAATATTGTACATTCAGCCCTAAAATATATACAAAACTCAGCCTATGGCTGAAACACCAGAAACATCGGCATAAATATTCCCCAACACAAACAGATATCAATCTCTCACCTTCCACTGCGCCTTACACGCCAATAAGCATTCAAGCACTCTCCTTATACATCATGTATGATCACCATGAACCTCTGTTCTGTACCTAGAGGCTCACTACCATGTATAACTCTAGGTTCCCCAGTCAACAAGACTCTTCTGCAGTCCTCCCAAACTGCTACACAATGAGTGTTCTCATCAAGCACCAGTGATGCTTCACCACTCATCCCAGAGACACGTGAAACTCTTCTTCACTGCTCCTTCACACAGCTTGAGCTCCACTCCTCACTATGGGGTTCTGCTCTATCACAGGGTTCAGCCTTCACTTCTCCAGCCTCGAAGTTCCCCTCCATTGACTTCTTCCCTGGCCTCGAAGTTCTTCCATGAACTCCTCCACCAAAACAAACCCCAGAATTTATCTGATGCGGGGCGTTCAGTTCCCGGTTCTCGATAACGGTGCTCACAGGTCGCTCACAAAATCGCTATAGGACTGCCTTACCAAGCTCCTTCTAGTCCTGAATTGAGCGCTTTAAGTCGTCCTCAGACTTCACACATAAACGCCTGACTGGTTCTCTTCTCTTGACGGAGCACACAACTAGGAGTTCCTCCTTTACTGCCAGGAGCACAAACACAGTACAATATCCTCTCACGACCTCTGCTGCTCAAGTGAGGTCAAGACATCTACAGTGAGCCTCACATCTTGTCAGCAAAATCTCGACATCCCATGTCATATCACTTATTTACATGTTCATCCTCTGCTCATGCTTTTAAACTATTCATTAACATTTGCCAAGTATGTAATACATATTCACATATCTACATATCCTTTGACCTCTCAGTTGGGTCTAGTAGGTCGAATAACTCTCATACGGGTAGACTCGTTTTTCAGGCTTCCTGGGATCATAATACTTAGCAACAGAAGACAGCGAGTCTCTGTGAGGGGTGAGGTCTCAGACTGGCGAGACGTTACCTGTGGAGTCCCACAGGGTTCAGTCCTTGGACTTGTACTGTTTTTGATATATGTAAATGATCTTCCAGAGGGAATAGACTCGTTCCTCTCATTGTTTTCTGATGATTTAAAAATTATGAAGGGGATTAAGACAGAGGAAGACAGTATGAGGCTACAAGACGGCTTGGACAAACTGAACGAATGGTCCAACAAGTGGATACTCAAGTTCAACCCAAGTAAATGTAAGGTAATGAAACTAGGAGGTGGAAACAGGAGGCCAGCAGAAAGATCTAGGAGTTGATATCACGCCAAAACTGTCTCCTGAAGCCCACGTCAAAAGAATAAAATCATCGGGGTATGCAAAGGCTGGCTAAAATCAGAACTGCCTTCAGAAACCTGAATAATAAATACTTCTGAACCTTGTATACCACATATGTAAGACCAATCCTGGAGTGTGCAGCCCCAGCATGGAACCCGTACCTTGTCAAGAACAAGACGAAGCTGGAAAAAGTTCAGAGGTATGCCACTAGGCTAGCCCCAGAACTAAGAGGCATGAGTTACGAGGAAAGGCTGCGGGAAATGCACCTTACGTCGCTGGGAGACAGAAGAGCTCGGGAAGACATTATTACTACCTACAAAATTCTCAGAGGTATTGACAGGGTAGATAAAGATAAATTGTTTAACACAGGTGGTATGCGAACAAGGGGACAAAGGTGGAAGCTGAGTGTGCCACAGGGGCGTTAGAAACAACTTTTGTCAATGTCAGAGTAGTTAAGAGATGGAATGCATTAGGCAGTGATGTGGTAGATGCTGACTCCATACACAGTTTTAAATGTAGATTTGATAGAGCCCAGTAGGCTCAGGAATTTGTACACCAGTTGACTGACAGTCGAGAGGCGGAACCAAAGAGCCAGAGCTTAACCCCCGCAAGAACAACTAGGCGAGTACACACATTCGCACACACATAATCACACACACACACACACACAACAAACACACACACATGCACGCACACACATATGTAACAACCCTCATTTGCAGAATTGTTTAAAAAGAGCCCTAAAGCTAGGTCTGCAGTTAGGGAAGTTGCTATGGAAGTGGCTTCCTCTCAGGAAGCAGCAAGATGTACAAGCCAGCTGATAGAGCGAAAAAAAGCAGTAGTAATAGTAAGCATTAGGGAGCAAACTGGGACCAGTTCAGTGGAAAGGAGAGACAAGGACAAAAATGAAGTTAATGAGATCCTTAAAGGGGGTAAAGATGGAGAGGACTGACCAAAATATTAAAAAGGCTTTCAGGATCGGACGGTACAACAAGGACAGAGACCGAGTGATAAAGGTGGTATTCACGAGCGAGAGAACAAAGAGGACTTGTTAGCAAGGAAGAGCGGACTAGCAAATGTACAGAAGTTCAAAACAGTATTCCTGCAGAGGAATATAACAAAGTACGAGAGAATGAGGGCAGCAGTCGTGAGGAGGGAGTGCAGAGAGAGAGAAAGGAAACCGGGAGCCACAACCCCGAGCCTTATAATCCCAGAGGGGAGCGGGAAATCCTTCACAAGCAGCTCAACCGACACAGTGAGAGAAGCACCTCCCCCATCTTCCACCCAATAGATGCCCTACCTTCCCCAACCCCTGGTGCCCAAGGTGCCCACCTTGTTAACTTTTGGAGGCCATACCAAACTTCCATCTTGGAGGTGCGACAAGGAACTTTCTAAGCCAACATGTCAGCGAGCAGACAGCACACTGGACTTGTGATCCTGTGGTCCTGGGTCCCATCCCAGGCGCCGGCGAGAAACAATGGGCAGAGTTTCTTTCACCCTATGCCCCTGTTACCTAGCAGTAAAATTGGTACCTGGGTGTTAGTCAGCTGTCACGGGCTCCTTCCTGGGGGTGGAGGCCGGGTCGAGAACCGGGTCGCGGGGACACTAAAGCCTCGAAATCATCTCAAGATAACCTCAAGATAGCCCATTAGGATGAGGGGAAACGATGAACCAGCGAGACTCGACCTAGTCTTCCCTCTGAACGACTCCGACATAAGGGAAATCGGTTTTGAGGACCCAGTAGGAATGAACGACCACAGTGTACTGGTGTTTGAGTATCTGGTTGAAAAAGGATTATTGAACTCGAGGAGGGGTACTGAAAACAAAAGGCTGGCATTCCGAAAGGGAAACTATGAGGAGATAAGAAAATTTCTAACAGATATAACATGGGAACAGAGCTCAGGGGAAAGACGGCCCAAGACATGATGGACTACAACACACAGAAGTGCAAGGAAGCAGCAAACAAGTTTGTCCCAGTTCAAAAGGAAAACAATGAAATGAAGATGAGAAACCCATGGTTTAATCAGAGATGTAGGCTAGCTAAGTAGCAAAGTAAAAGGGCATGGAGATACTTTAGGAATAACAGGACACTGGAGAGCAGAGAAAGATACCAGAGTGCCAGGATTGAATATGTCAGGATGAGAAGAGAGGCAGAAAGACAATACGAAAATGACATCAAAAACAAGGCAAAGACTCAACCTAAATTGTTGCACAGCCACATCAGGAGAAAAACATCAGTAAAGGAACAGGTAATGAAGTTAAGGATAGAGGCAGAAGGATTCACTACAAACGACAAGTGTGTGAGGAACTGAATAAGAAATTCCAGGAGGTCTTCACCTTAGAGCAAGAAGAAATTCCAGAGATAAGAGAGGTAATAGTTAACCAGGAACCACTAGAAGAGTTTGTGATTACCAGCGGGGAAGTAAGGAAGTGTTTACTAGAGTTGGATGTGACAAAGCCAATAGGCCCAGATGGAATCTCCCCTTGGATACTAAAGGAAGGAGCAGAAGCACTGTGCCTCAGTGCAAGAAAGAGAAGGGTGGGCAGACTGTATATTTTTAAGATTGCCAGAAAGCCTTTGATACAGTACCACACAAGAGGCTAGTGAAAAAAGCTGGAGATGCAGGCTGGAGTGAAAGGGAGGGTACACCATTGGATAAAGGAGTACCTAAGCAACAGAAGACAACGAGTCACTGAGAGGGGTGAGGTCCGAGATTGGCGAGACGTCACAAGTGGAGTGCCCGCAGGGGTCAGTCCTTGGACCTATACTGTTTCTGATGTGTGTAAATGATCTCCCAGAGGGTATAGACACGTTTCTCTCAAATGATGCAAAAAACGTTTGCATGACGTTTGCCGACGATGCAAAAATCATGAGGAGGATTGAAACAGAAGATGATAGTAGGAGGCTACAAGATGACCTAGACAGAGTGAATGGTCCAACAAATGGCTGCTAAAGTTTAACCCGAGTAAATGCAAAGTAATGAAACTAGGTGGTGGAAACAGGAGGCCAGACACAGGATGCAGAATAGGAGATGAAGTACTTAATGAAACAGACAGAGAGAAAGATATAGGAGTTGATATCACACCAAACCTGTCTCCTGAAGCCCACATAAAAAGAATTACGTACGCGACATATGCGAGGCTGGCTAACATCAGAACAGCCTTCAGGAACCTGTGTAAGGAATCATTCAGAATCTTGTACACCACATATGTAAGACCAATCCTGGAGTATGCGGCCCCAACATGGAGCCCGTACCTTGTCAAGCACAAGGCGAAGCGAGAAAAGGTCAGAGGTATGCCACTAGGCTAGTCCCAGAACTAAGAGGCATGAGTTACAAGGAAAGGCTGCGGGAAATGCACCTTACGACACTGGAAGACAAGAGTAAGAGGAGACATTATCACTACCTACAAAATCCTCAGGCTAATTGTCAGAGTAGACAAGCATAAACTAATCAACACTAGTGGTACGCGAACAAGGGGACACAGGTGGAAACTGAGTACCCAAATGAGCCACAGGGACGTTAGAAAGAACTTTTTCAGTGTCAGAGTAGTTAACAGGTGGAATGCATTAGGCAGTGATGTGGTGGAGGCTGACTCCATACACAGTTTCAAATGTAGATATGATAGAGCCCAGTTGACTCAGGAACCTGTACACCAGTTGATTGACATTTGAGAGGCGGAACCAAAGAGCAAAAGCTCAACCCCCGCAAGCACAAATAGGTGAGGACACACAACTATATAAATTAATATGTCCGAGGTTCTCTCTCCCTCTCCCTGTTGACCGTTGGTGTCTGGAAGGGGGTGGAGCCTGCCTCCCAACCCCAGGCAGGGTGTGTTGGAGGGGGTTCGACCCTCACACATTATCTCCCTACCCCAAGTTGTCCACCCCTACCATGAGGCAGCCGGCATTTCCTTACGAGTTAGAATTTTTTAATTTTGCAGATAATAGTGCATAATGTTTTACAATATTGAAAGAAAAAAATCATAGCGATATAAAAATAAAAATGTAATAATTCTGAGTTTAATTAATATATTAGAAATTAATCAAGGGGTTAGCTTGGCACTATGTCACCCGACCATGTTTGCCACTTACCCAACAGCAATTTGTGTTAAACATTGGGCGAGGTTAGCCCAAAAGCGTCTATCTTCAACCTCGGACAGAGAGAGACAAAGTCAGGCAGGAATACAGACAGACAATCTTATTTATAGACACCAAATGTTTCATTGAATATGACTGTATATTCTGTATTGATTATTTTCTAGTGTAGGGCTTCTATCCCTCTGATTAGTGGTCTTGCATCTGAGTTTAATTGGAAGAGGAGTTCTGCAAAAGTCATGTTCGTTCGCGGTAAAGAAAAAGAAATAAGTAACTTTAGAATATATTACACTTATTATAAAATTTACACAACGTTTCGAACCTACATGGTTCATTCTCAAGTGATGTTACAGTTGTTGTTGTTAAAGATTCAGCCACCGGGAACAAAAAGTTCTAAGCAGCATGGTCTATGGTGAGCCCGTAGTGGACTTACCTGGCACAGGAGCGGGGCTGTAACTGAGGGGCTAATATAACTAATTGATGATGCTACAGTACAGGACATATTTATACTATTAGTGGGTCCGGTGAATACAAGTGGATCGCACAATGGGGTTAGGTGTATTCAACACTGGAGGGACGCGAACAAGGGGACACAGGTGGAAGCTGAGTACCCAAATGAGCCACAGAGACATTAGAAATAACTTTTTCAGTGTCAGAGTAGTTAGTAAATGGAATGCACTAGGAAGTGATGTGGTGGAGGCTGACTACATACACAGTTTCAAATGTAGATATGATAGAGCCCAGTAGGCTCAGGAACCTGTACACCAGTTGATTGACAGTTGAGAGGCGGGACCAAAGAGCCAAAGCTCAACCCCTGCAAGCACAATTAGGTTAGAACAATTAGGTGAGTACATACACAATCACACACACACACACACACACACACACACACACACACACACACACACACACACACACACACACACGCACACACACACACACACACACACACACACACACACATATACAGGAGATATCCTCTCACATAATATTAAAATTATCAACAGATACAACAACATAATATAGGATATAGGTGAGGGAGTGCTCATCAGACAAGCCCAGCCAACTGTCAACAACCAGCCAACTGTTAACAACCAGTCAACTGTCAACAACCAGCCAACTGTTAACAACCAGCCAACTGTCAACAACCAGCCAACTGTCAACAACCAGTCAACTGTCAACAACCAGCCAACTGTCAACAACCAGCCAACTGTTAACAACCAGTCAACTGTCAACAACCAGCCAACTGTTAACAACCAGCCAACTGTCAACAACCAGCCAACTGTCAACAACCAGTCAACTGTTAACAACCAGCCAACTGTTAACAACCAGCCAACTGTCAACAACCAGCCAGCTGTCAACAACCAGTCAACTGTCAATAACGAGCCAACTGTCAACAACCAGTCAACTGACAACAACCAGCCAACTGCCAACAACCAGCCAACTGTCAACAGCCCAGCCAACTGTCAACCAGCCAACTGTCAACAGCCCAGCCAACTGTCAACAACCAGTCAACTGTCAACAACCAGCCAACTGTCAACAACCAGCCAACTGTCAACAGCCCAGCCAACTGTCAACAACCAGCCAACTGTCAACAACCAGTCAACTGTCAACAACCAGCCAACTGTCAACAATCAGTCAACCGTCAACAACCAGCCAACTGTCAACAACCAGCCAACTGTCAACAACCAACCAACCGTCAACAACCAGCCAACTGTCAACAACCAGCCAACTGTCAACAACCAGCCAACTGTCAACAACCAGCCAACCGTCAACAACCAGCCAACTGTCAACAGTCAGCCAACTGTCAACAACCAGCCAACTGTCAACAACCCAGCCAACCGTCAACAACCAGCCAACTGTCAAGTCAGCCAACTGTTAACAACCAGCCAACTGATAACAACCAGCCAACTGTCAACAACCAGCCAACTGTCAACAACCAGCCAACTGTCAACAGTCAGCCAACTGTCAACAACCAGCCAACTGTTAACAACCAGCAACTGTCAACAACCAGCCAACTGTCAACAACCAGCCAACTGTCAACAGTCAGCCAACTGTCAACAACCAGCCAACTGTCAACAACCAGCCAACTGTCAACAACCAGCCAACTGTCAACAACCAGCCAACTGTCAACAACCACCAACTGTCAACAACCAGCCAACTGTCAACAACCAGTCAACTGTCAACAACCAGCCAACTGCCAACAACCAGTCCAACTGTCAACAGCCCAGCCAACTGTCAACAACCAGCCAACTGTCAACAACCAGCCAACTGTCAACAACCAGCCAATTGTCAACAGTCAGCCAACTGTCAACAACCAGCCAACTGTCAACAACCAGCCAACTGTCAACAACCAGCCAACTGTCAACAACCAGCCAACTGTCAACAACCGCCAACTGTCAACAGTCAGCCACTGTCAACAACCAGCCAACTGTCAACAACCAGCCAACTGTCAACAAAAGCCAACTGTCAACACCAGCCAACCGTCAACAACCAGCCAACTGTCAACAACCAGCCAACTGTCAACAACCAGCCAACCGTCAACAACCAGCCAACTGTTAACAACCAGCAACTGTCAACAACCAGCCAACTGTTAACAACCAGCCAACTGTCAACAACCAGCCAACTGTCAACAACCAGCCAACTGTCAACAGCCAGCCAACCGTCACAGCCCAGCCAACTGTTAACAACCAGCCAACTGTCAACAACCAGCCAACTGTCAACAACCAGCCAACTGTCAACAACCAGCTAACTGTTAACAACCAGCCAACTGTCAAGAGCCAGCCAACCGTTAACAACCAGACAACCGTCAACAGCCCAGCCATCCGTCAACAGCCCAGCCAACCGTCAACAGCCCAGCCAACCGTGAACAGCCAGCCAACCGTTAACAACCAGCCAACCGTCAACAGCCCAGCCACCGTCAACAGCCCAGCCAACCGTCAACAGCCCAGTCAACTGTCCACACAGCCCAGCCCAACCGTCAACAGCCCAGCCAACCGTCAACAGCCCAGCCAACCGTCAACAGCCCAGCTAACCGTCAACAGCCCAGCCAACCGTCAACAACCCAGCCAAAAAAAACCGGCCGTGAACAGCCAGCCAACCGTTAACAACCAGCCAACCGTCAACAGCCCAGCCATCCGTCAACAGCCCAGCCAACCGTCAACAGCCCAGCCAACCGTCAACAGCCCAGCCAACCGTCAACAGCCCAGCCAACCGTCAACAAGCCCAGCCAACCGTCAACAGCCCAGCCA
>WNGS01003270.1:0-10266 GCA_020271785.1 Procambarus virginalis
TGTACCTTGCATACATCAGATCTTTAGTGGATTATGCCTGCAACCTCGCTTGTTTTGATGCCTGAAAGAAAGCTTGGAGGGCTTGAAAAATTGCAGAACGAAGCCCTGAGGATAATCCTTGGGTGCCCTCGTACCACAAAGAGACTTAATATGAGAAAGGACTTAATATTCTGAGCGTTTGTTGATCGTGTTACTGAAATTAACTGTCAAATTGGTATAAAAATGCTTAGGCTAACTCATCCTAATCCTTGCACAGAAGCCTCCAAAATTTCTTTATTGAAGATCAGCATTGTTCCAAATGGATAACAAAAACTGGAACTCAACTCAGAATGTATTAGGTTCATGATTTGTACCAAGAAAAAACAACAACGGCACTTTCCTGCACCGTGGGAGGTTACACCTTTCCAGTTTTAATCCCTCCCTTTCCACCCAAGAAGCAAATTAGAGATCAGCCCAAGCTTCGTCTTGAGGCAAAGCTCAACGCTTTAAGCCATATTGATGCTCCGTCCACAGAGCATTCTCTCTCTCAAATCATATACACTGATGGTTCCCTACACCGCACCACGGGTGCAGCTGGAAGTGCAGTTGTGCTGACAATGGGCGATGGCTTGTACTTTGAGTGGGGAGTCCGTATAAACCACTGGGCCTCTACCCTTCAGACTGAACTATTTGCCTTGCTCCTTGCACTGAAATGTGTACAAGTCTCCAAACTTGATACATTATTGTAAGTGACTCCTTATCATCCTTAAATGCTCTCAACTCGTTAAGACATAACTAACATGCTCGTGCCCGAAGCTAGACACAAATACAACAAAATTATTAAGGATGGTAACAGAGTCCATTTCATGTGGTCTCCATCTCATGTTGGCCTCCGAATGCATGATAGAGCTGATAAGTTAGCCAAAGAATCTGCCTTTAAAGGAGCCGTTGAGTGTAACCTTGGATTGTCAATGAGCAATCTGAGAGCAGCAGTACACCGAGAACTTCAACAAGATCTTGTAGATCTGAGGCAAAGTGAAATTGACACCAGTAATTCCATCTATCATCATACTATCATGCAAGAGGAGCCACACATCTATGGATCATCCAATAAAATCAGCAGACTTCTAGATGTTACTACTGCTCGGCTTAGACTCGGTTACAAGTATCTCTGGGAATTCTCATTATCTGCCGATGTAGACCTGACCAAATGTAAACTGTGTCAACAAAATTATTCGCACACCCTCCGTCACTATGTGATGGAGTGCGAAAAGATACGTGAATTTAGAGACAATTCTATAACCAATGTTCCAGCGATGTGTAAATATTTCATTCAAAATGATCTGCTACCAGAAATTTTAGCCAAATATCCCCAGTTTGCTAACTGTAGGTAGTAACTGAGTGATTGTAACCTATCCACCGCTGCCCACTGGATGGGGGGCGGTGTGCAGGACAAACATATAAATTGTGACACTAGCTCTCCACATATGTCAGTTGCTTAATTTAGAACCTGTACTTGAGGTCGATCTCGAACCCATTGTTGATGTGACGACTTATATTGAATTTTGTAACTAGCTCATCAAGATTGTAACTTGCTTAGCTAAATGAATTGTGGGGTTCAGTCCCTGAGCCCATTATGTGCCTCTGTAACCCTTTCCACTACCGCCCACAAGATGGGTATGGGGTGCATAATAAATGAACTAAACTAATGCTGTTTGGAGCTCACTGCTAGTGATCGATGTAGTTCTTTAGCTTTTGTATGATTTAACTCATGCTTTGGTGACATATACATATGTTCTTATATGTTCTTAAAGATCATTCTATTGCGAACATATTGCTACAAAAATGAAATCTGTACATCGAAAATTAAGGAGAGGACAGCGAAAAGAGTACGCACTTTTCAGTGTTGCCGCTCGCGGTCACCCGAAAACGTCGAGTTCACTTCCTGGTACGTCCAGTCCATTTCGTGGAGGGCGTGATTATTAATTAATTAAATTAAACAATGCTGTTTGTTCTCCAACTTGTACAATTGCTGATTTCTGCCATGTTCCCCGCCCCCTTTATTTTTTATTCCTTTTTTCAACACAATTTATACCTAATCCCAATTACTATTAAGTTTTAGTCTAACTGTGTTTTCCCCCACACCTTGCCCGCAACGCTATGCGTATAGTGGCTTTAGGTACTGTATGTACTGGCTCTATATATAAATTCAACATTATGTTTGTAAATCAACTATGTATGTACTTTTCCTGAATACAAATTTATTTATTTATTTATTTATTACTTCGGAGCCATTACCAATAACTGATACTGGAGATCTGTAAATAAATTTTTTTGTTGGGGGGGGGGGCAATCACGAAGGGCAAGCTATACCAGTTATAGAGCTGGTGAGTTAATGAAGGCCTCTAGGTGTTCCGTAATTTCTTAGTCTGAGTCTGGCTGCGAGTTGATATGGTTGTGCTGTCATTGGAGTTCATTGGTGTGGCCTCCATCAGGAGATCTTGTTCAGAGTAGTGGAAGTGTCGCGGTGATGGAGCTCTTACTGAGATTTCGTCGTCTGAGGAGTCCTTGGCGTAGTCCGTTGTTGGTGGTTTTTGGTTTCACAGCCTGAGGTGTAGGTTGGCTCTGGAGTTGATGAGTTGTGGGAGAAGCTGGTTCGGTCACGTCGGTGGTGTTGTTGGTGGTCGGAGAGAGCATGTCTGAGAGCGCCTCCGCTGAAACGGTGATGGTGGTAGCTTCTGGGGCTGGCGGATGCTGCTATTTGTGCAGCCTGGGTCTTTAGCGGAGCTGAAGTCTGAGTTGAGATCAACCTCGTGGAAGTCCCCTGTGTGGTAGAGAAGGTAATGAGACTTGCGACAGGGGCTGTGGTGGAGTCCAGGCCATTGGCTAGGTACAGCACATTCAGTTCCCTGAAGAATTTGTGGTTGTCTGGTCCGGCAAGCCTCTCCGCTAGCTTTATGTCCAGGGATAATGCCAGCACGTGATGCACGGGTGCTGGTTGGGCCTTGGGTCCCCATTGTGAAGGCTGGGTCGACTAGTGGGAGGAATCATGCACTGTTTGGTAAGACTTGGAAGTCTTCTGGATAGGTGATAAGAGCTGAGGTGATGGGAATAGCGTCAGGGACTCTGCTGGCGGGGATAGGAAAGTTGGTTTTCTTGGTTTCAACCTGGGCCTTCATTTTTTCCTGTCTGCAGGGGCAGCAGTGTGAAATTGCAGGATGATCGCCGTTGCAGAGAAGGCAGCAATGGGTTGTTGATTTACAGATGGAGAAATGATGGTTAAGGACGCAGAGGTTGCACTTCTAGACGGGGTGCTGACACTTGCTGGTAGAGTGGGAGAGCGCGTAACACTTTAAGCATTATTGGAGCTCGTGTTATCGTTCCTTTTTCATTTGGTGGGGTGGTATTTTGATGCCGAAGCAGTAGAAGCCTTGTGTGGCAGCCTGAGTGGCCACTGCTACTGAGGAGAAAATTATCTTCGTTGTTGCTTTATCGTCACTACAGAACATAATATCGAACTCGCCCATGTTCGGGTTTTCAAGCTCAATATTCGTACTGATCTCACTTTCTGCGCGGTCAGTTATCCATGGGCTGGTCCTGCTGATAAAAACTGATCTTTCGGCTAGGAACTGACGGGGATAGTTGAGATAGAGGTGGTGCTCCTTGCGAAGTGGGAAATCGTAGCCCAGGAGTTTTTCTAGGTCGTCCGTACTTGTGAAGAAGAGCGCGATATCATCACCTTCCTGATTAATGTCACTGGGTGTGATGCCGGCCCCGTCCTTGAGGATCCTCAGAATGTCGCTTTTTCCATAAAATATGACCGTTTAGGGGGTAGCCCAAACTTTTCCACTTTTGGGGTCATATTAAGTCCTCTCTGCGACTCTACAGGTCGCAGTGGCAATGGATGTTTTGTGGGAAGGTTTCAGACTCTGCTGTGAATGATGTGTGTGGTGGATGTGCATGGGGATGCCATCCCATTTACCATGACAATCCCACCTACACTGTACCATCTCCACCTACCATGACGACCCCCACCCGACCTACACTGTACCGTCACCACCTACCATGAGAACCCCACATACCATGACGACCCCCACCTACAATGACGACACGAACCAATCATGATGACCCCAGCCCCTGACGCAAGACTCACTACCACCCCTGCCTCGCCTTCCACAAGGGCGACTCCTAAGTCGATCTCAACTCAGACTCCAACTCCACCAAAGACCCAGGCTGCATAAACAGCAGCACCCTCCACTCCAGCCACCAAAGTTCCCACCAGATGAGCTCGCAGGTATGCTCTCTCCGACCACCAACAACATCGACGTGACTGAACCAACTTCTACCGCCACTCATCGACTCACCCAACCTCAACCTCAGGCTGTGAGGCAAAAATCAAGCCCGCCAACAATGGACTATGCCAAAGACTCATCAGATGAGCAGTCCTAGCCCAGCCGTGGTGGAGGAAGGGTCCGTCTTGTTGCGCTCTAGAAAGATGGGAACTTGTGAACCAGTGACTTTGATGGAGGATGAACAAGGAGATTCCAGGCCTTTTTAAGTAGCAATGACCAGAAGAAAAACAAACGGAAAACTGTGCACAGAGTGCACTTAATCTGTGTAAACACTCTATGCAAATAAAGGGACCTCGTCTATGGAACTCACTCCCTTGCGAATTGAAAAGCTGTCAGACTTTTGCCTTATTCAAAAATTAAACCAAAAAGTACCTAATTTCATCTTCATAGTTTCCTACCTGGTGCTTTGAACTCCGCACTGTCTAGTGCTACCCAATTCCCCAAAATATGTGCCATACAACTTTGCCATTGTAATCATTGTGGGGGTGTTCTTTTTTGCTGTCACGACTGCAATGCGTACGTCGTCAATGTACATGTGGCAGACGCTTCACGAAGCTGTCGGAATTAGCAGAATAGAAAATACGAGAGCAACTGTACAGGGCCTGGGAGCAAGGTCGAGTTAGAGTCCTTGTGGGTCTCTTCTCAGACTAGCCTCACCTGGTCCTGCTCCACGTTGGTCGTTGGAATCTCCTCAATGATGTAACAATGTAAGGGACTCCTAGGGTCCTCATCACATTAATAGTTTAGTGAATTAGGCAACTCGGTGTTGAAGACACCTAGAGCTGAAGGCTGGAGTAATTAATTGGCAGTATTCAGAAGTGGTTCAACAGAAACACCGCATAAAGCTTAACAGTAGTTTATTTACTAACTTAACCACTAATACAAAGGGTGCTTGATTTACTTTAGATTGGCGTCAGAAAGGCTATTATTGTATTAGCGAGACTCTTGACGTCTGGCTAATCGACTCGGATCCACTCGTGGCGAAACACCTAACTTAACACAGTTGACAGCCAATTATTAACACGGCAACCTAACTGCCGGTATGCAAAGGGATCACAAGAGTTCCAACCGGATACTCGGTAATGATGATATGCAATAAACACAATGGCACCGTCAATGGGACAGGCAATAACATGCGCAATAATAATGTCACACAATAACTAAATGTGTGGTGTATGTGAAGCTCACATTCACAGACGAGTGAAATGCAGTGATACCACACAGATAACCACGCATACACCGTCGATTCACCTATAACTTGTGACAGGTATGAGAAGGTGAGAACTGTGGTTGATACCTCAGATTAACACAGACACAGTAAAACAATGAATAGATCTTGTACTTACAGATAGGGTACCTCTCTTTATTAACTCACTCACTCAGGCACATTTATGCAAGCACTCGTAGGTGGCCTGATAGCTGGTTTCCTCGTTCTGAAGTGAGACCATTGACGACAGGTTTTCCCAGAAACCGTACTTGACACGGAGGGTACTCGCAGGGGGGGGGGGGGGAGGCTGTATGTCACAGACACACGCACACACACTGGCACTGGCGGTGAGTAAGGTGGTGACGTCACGTAGTACAGTGAGGGCGGTGGCCTGCGGCTCGAGGCTACACGAGGTACAGAGGTACTAGCTACACGCTCTGGACCGAGTGACGGCTGGCTACTGCAGGTTATATGGTACCATGCACTACACTGTACACTGTGGTAAAGTCACACACAGATTACTTAGGCGGCGGCACTGCCTAAGTTCACTCTTAAGTCACAACGATCTTTGTCACCTTAGGTTACCTGATACCAGTCTGTTTCGCTCTGGTGATTTTGTCACTATAGGCTTCTGAACAATATATTCACAATCGTGATTCTGAGCGAGTGTGGGTATATCAAAAAGACGCTGAGTTAAGTTGATGGTGAGGAATGGAAGGTGTTCAGTCTATTGGCCGATAGACAGAACAGAACACGTCCTCTATGCAAGAGCTTCCTCACGAGAATGCTTTTGCCAGCGGCTCTGAGCATCTTGTGGGGCACACACAGGGGATTACAATTTAACCAATAGCATTGCAGCAAATGAGCGGGAACCACTCATATTGACCGTTCGATGATGAGTAGGAGAGGTGACGTCATGAACACATCACAGCTGTTATTCTCCATTGCGCCGGTTGAAGTTGACCCCAGGGTCACACTGTCGCCTCGCAGGCGTCCCCCTCTACTCTTCTCACGCTGGCACCGGCCAATGTACTCACTGACCCTTTGTGGCAAGTATGCTTAACTTCCCTGTATCTACTTCCTGCCTGGACATACTGCGGCCTCCGTATTATAACCATGTTCCTGGTTAAGTGGGCAATCTGGAGATACCCAACATGCCAGGTCACTATCCAGGGTTAAGAGAGATATATAGGGGTTGTGCACAAGATTGGTGCACTGTGCACTGTAATGAGCCATTTCAAGTCAGCTGTGGGAGAATCTTGAGAGACATACTCTCACAATCATTGCTGTTATCTTATTTCAAGATATACACATAGTTTGCTACATTATATCTTGCAATAATCCTCAAATAATGCTAAAAATGTACCTGCGGATAACCCTTAAATTTACTTTAATGTACCTACCTTTTTTCTGTAAAATTTCTTATACAATACATTTGAATTTTGTAACTAGCTCATCAAGATTGTAACTTGCTTAGCTAAATGAATTGTGGGGTTCAGTCCCTGAGCCCATTATGTGCCTCTGTAACCCTTTCCACTACCGCCCACAAGATGGGTATGGGGTGCATAATAAATGAACTAAACTAACTAAAAACTTTCTTACAATGCATTTTTACACCTTCCTACAATATATTTTTATACTTTCTTACAATATATTTTTATACTTTCTTACAATGTACCTGTAAACTTTTTTTTAACTTTGCTAGAAATTACCTTCTTAAAATTATATGTTACATTAAGAATCTGCCCGAAACGCTATGCGTGCTAGTGGCTTTACAAGAATGTAAAAATTCAAGTATCTGTACTCTTATAAATCCAATGTACCTTCTTGTATATAAATAATAAATAAATAAATAAATAAATAAATAAATAAGTAAATAAGTGATAATGACAGTGATAAACGACCGAAGAAGTGTAGTGATCAACGGCAGGCGGGACCTGGGTTACAAAGTTCTATACAAACTCTGCAACCAAATATCACCGGAAGAATGTAACAGGACCACATACACCGAGAGTCACGGATTAATGGAAGGAAGCGGCTGATATTTCCCTCGACATGTCTAATAACTTTTCATCAGAAGTTGGAGTGGACCCTTCAATTGGCCAAGGAATTTGGTGAATATGAACCATTATTTAAGGAAGGTATTCACCGGCCCTACATAACGGTTGGGACAGAAAAGGCAGTGGAACATTTAACGACTAACGGATTTAAGAATATTGTTTTGGTTACTCCTGAAATCGGAATAATTTGCATTAAGGTTATTTGTTTTAAAGTATCCGACATACTTGGATCCTGAATTTCTGCATCTCAACAATGAGTGTTGTGTGGGTTACGAGGAGCATTGTTCGTGGTTATCGGGAGATGGATTTCCAGCTCCCTTTTGCACTGTTGTGTGAGAGAACACGACAGGAGTGGCCAGTGCACAGGGTGTGTACACTTGGCCCAAGTTTGAGAAAGACTCACGTTGGGGGGGAGGGGGTAGAAGTAGCCTAAGCTACTCTATCCATTTGAGATGTATTTTTTTCTTGTGTTAATAAACTTACTTGAACTTGAGAAAGATTTATTTTACTCCACTTTGTTGAGAGTCTAGGGAAAACTACTGTCATTACTTTTCCATTGATACCACAGGCCGCTGTGAGAAGTCTGCAAAGAAAGTTATAATCATGAAATTGTTTCTTGTAGGTTCAGCTGTAGAGAGGAGAGTGGTGGGGAAATTAGGGCTTCGGAAAGTAACGGTCTTGGGCCGGCACCTCACTCTCCCCAAACATCATCCCAGTGACGTCCCTTGGCCGCATGGTGCGTGAGAGCTCTGTGATTGGTAGAGGCACTAGGACTCTGGCGTACTCGTCTGGGATTGGCAGATTTCCGTACAGAGTGGACCCGCTTAGTGTGGTTCTGTTTTAGACGGGAGAATCATTCTTGCCTGGGTGTTGCTCGTGTTCCGACGTTTGGTTCCGTGACTCGGCCAAGTTGCGGAATTACCGTCTGCAACAACCCCTTAGTCACTTCTCTTACTTCACACCATCTTCGTGGGTCTGCTGAGAAGAGAATCCTGTGCCGGGGAGAAGGGATTCGTTTTATTAGGGAGAGTGAACTTAAAAGAAGAGTCATCGACCGCATGATGCTCCTAAAGAGGCAACGGGCTGTGGAAATCAATATCCGCATAGTGTCGTGACATCGTTCGTCATCGGTGCCTTAGAAAAGGTCATCGGGTAGAGGCTAATCTGGGGAAGATTTGGGGCCGGATTCAGGAAGGTACTTACGAAGGTTTTTCCTCTTAGCTAAGAATGTTTTCCTTCTTAGGCGCCTTCGTGGCGGCTACGTCGGTATTCAAGTACTACACTAAGTGGAAAAACCTTCGTAAGTTCATTCCGGGATTTAAGTGTGGTTTCGACCACTCGTAGCTTTACGTAACCTGGATATAACTCAATTTTTCTCTACTACATATCACTGGAATCGATTTTAATATAACAAAAGGTTATTAGTTGGCGAATCTCGTGAAGAGGAGTGTGGGAGTATGTCTCCCAAGATGCTCCCACAGCTGACTTGAATGGCATTGCAGTGCACAGATCTTCGTGCACAAACCCTATATCTCTCTTAACCTGGATATGACCTAGCATGTTGGGTATCCTCCAGAATGCCCACTTAACCAGGAACTGGTTAAAATACGGTAGGCCGCGTATGTCCAGGCGTGAAGTAGATACAGGGAAGTGTTAAGTCATACTTGCCACCAAGGGTCAGTGAGTACATGGCCTGGCGTGAGAAGATGTAGAGGGGAAGCCTGCGAAGCACAGTGTGACCCTGGGGTCAACTCTCAACCGGTGCAGTGGAGAATAACAGCTGATGATGTGTTCATGAAGTCACTCCTGCTACTGCTCATATCGAACGAGCTAATATGATGGGTTCCCGCTCATTTGCTGCAATGCTATTGATCAATTGTAACTCTTTTGTGTGTGCCCACGAGACGCCCGGAGCTTCAGGCAAGACTCATTCTTGTGAGGGATCTCTTGCAAAAAGGACGTGTCATTCAGCCTAGCGGCCACTAGACTGAATACCGTCTATTCCTCACCGTCAAGTTAACTCAGCCTCTTTGCGATATACCACACATTCGCCAGAATCACGAGTGCGAATATATTGTTTAGATACCTAAAGTGACAAGTCTCCAGAGCGAAAT
The DNA here is from genome assembly GCA_020271785.1 of Procambarus virginalis. NCBI lineage: Eukaryota > Metazoa > Arthropoda > Malacostraca > Decapoda > Cambaridae > Procambarus > Procambarus virginalis. The sequence goes on from WNGS01003270.1 coordinate 9,713, forward strand.
AGACTGGTATCAGGTAACCACTGGTGACAAAGATCGTTGTGAGTGAGTCAGAGTGAACTAAGGCAGTTCCGCCGCCTGAGTAATCTGTGTGTGACTTTACCACAGTGTACAGTGTAGTGCATGGCACTGCCGCCGCCAGCCGCCGCCAGCCCACGCCAGCCTCGAGCGCCGCCGCCAGCCGCCGCCCTTACTCCGACGTGACGTCACCACCTTATGCACCGCGCAGTGCCAGTGTGTGTGCGTGTGTCTGTCTGTTAAGCATACAGTACGCCCCTACTCACGAAATCCTCTCAAGATACTGCGAGTACCCTCCGTGTCTACGAGCGAACCAGCTATCAGGCCACCTACTATTGCTTGTATAAACGAGTCTGAGTGAGTGCGTAAGGAAAGGGTACCTTATCTGTAAGTACAGATCTGTCATTGTTTATTGTGTCTGTGTTGATCTGAGGGGTCAACCACAGTTTCTCACCTTATTATACCTGTTGCAGGTTATAGGTGAATCGACGGTGAATGCGTGTTTATCTGTGTGGTATCACAGCATTTCACTCGTCTGT
>WNGS01003271.1:12653-23565 GCA_020271785.1 Procambarus virginalis
GACCACCGCACCAATGATCGTCTTATAAGGATTGGTCAGTCTTGGCGCTTATTAACTAAGCTCCCTGACTGACCAACCCCCGACGACACTCATGGATCCATTTGGGTACAGTTTTTCATCAATTCTGGCGCATGCACGGGCCGCACTGAGTCTAATTTGTGTGAGAAAGCTGCATGAACGCGCAAGCCATATATCACTAAGAACTCTTTGACCCGGCCAGGATTCGAACCCATGCCGTCCAGGATCACCCCTAAAAGACTGACCAATCCTTATAAGACGATCATTGGTGCGGTGGTCACGGTACTGTGTACGTTTAGGGGTGATCCTGGACGGCATGGGTTCGAATCCTGGCCGGGTCAAAGAGTTCTTAGTGATATATGGCTTGCGCGTTCATGCAGCTTTCTCACACAAATTAGACTCAGTGCGGCCCGTGCATGCGCCAGAATTTGATGAAAAACTGTACCCAAATGGATCCATGAGTGTCGTCGGGGGTTGGTCAGTCAGGGAGCTTAGTTAATAAGCGCCAAGACTGACCAATCCTTATAAGACGATCATTGGTGCGGTGGTCACGGTACTGTGTACGTTTAGGGGTGATCCTGGACGGCATGGGTTCGAATCCTGGCCGGGTCAAAGAGTTCTTAGTGATATATGGCTTGCGCGTTCATGCAGCTTTCTCACACAAATTAGACTCAGTGCGGCCCGTGCATGCGCCAGAATTTGATGAAAAACTGTACCCAAATGGATCCATGAGTGTCGTCGGGGGTTGGTCAGTCAGGGAGCTTAGTTAATAAGCGCCAAGACTGACCAATCCTTATAAGACGATCATTGGTGCGGTGGTCACGGTACTGTGTACGTTTAGGGGTGATCCTGGACGGCATGGGTTCGAATCCTGGCCGGGTCAAAGAGTTCTTAGTGATATATGGCTTGCGCGTTCATGCAGCTTTCTCACACAAATTAGACTCAGTGCGGCCCGTGCATGCGCCAGAATTTGATGAAAAACTGTACCCAAATGGATCCATGAGTGTCGTCGGGGGTTGGTCAGTCAGGGAGCTTAGTTAATAAGCGCCAAGACTGACCAATCCTTATAAGACGATCATTGGTGCGGTGGTCACGGTACTGTGTACGTTTAGGGGTGATCCTGGACGGCATGGGTTCGAATCCTGGCCGGGTCAAAGAGTTCTTAGTGATATATATATATATATATATATATATATATATATATATATATATATATATATATATATATATATATATATATACATATACATATATACATACACATACATATCTCATCACCCACACAAATACACACATCAATAATCTTTGTGTCACAAGTGACATTACAAGAGGCTCACAACAGTAACTATACAAGGCACTTTACATCTATAGTGAGTCACACAGTTACTAGTCTTGCTGCACACCCATCCAGCTGGGCGGCAGCTTTACAGTCATGTGCTCCACACCCACCCAGCTGGGCGGCAGCTTTACAGTCATGTGCATGCATTACCTACAGTAAGCAAATTCGCTAAGATTTCGGGCAGCACATCATTATGAATGAAGTACTTACACATTTCTTGAACACTATTGATGGTGTTATCTCTAAATTCCGCAATTTGTTCACATTCCATTATATAATGACGCAAAGTATGCGAATAGTTCTGCTGACAGAGTTTGCATTTAGTCAAATCTACATCAGCAGATGTTACAAACTCCCAGAGGTACTTGTAGCCGAGCCTAAGCCTAGCAGTGGGAACATCTATTAGTCTGCTAACATTATTGCATGACCCATAGACGTGCGGCTTTTCATGCTTAATAGAATGATGATAGATGGAGTAACTGGTGTGAATTTCACTTTGCCTCAAGTCTCCGAAATTTAGTTAATGTTCCTGGGATATTGCTGCCCTCAGGCTGCTCAAAGGCAGTCCAAGTTGGTAATTAATTCCCTCTTTACGAGCAAAAGTCTTGGCTAACTCATCTGTTCTATCATGCATTAGGAGACCAATATGGGAAGGAATCCACAGGAGACAAACTCGGACTCCATCATTAATTATTTCACTATATCTGTGTCTAGCTTCAGAGATAAGCACAATACAGTTATGCCTTATCTTAAGACACTTACAGAGACAACATCTTAAGACACTTACAGAGACAACTAGTGACGGAGATTGGGCGAAAAGCACTCTGCTGGTTTGGTTTAGGAATGGGAATAATAAGACTGTTGGTCCATGACTTAGGAAGCTCCCCAGTTACATAGCTCATATTATACAATTGAAGCAAGGGATTGCCTGGAACTAGCAGAAGCATACGCAGTATGCCGTAAGTAACTATATCCTCCCCGGGTGATGTAGCTTTGCCAAAGCTAGACATACATATATGCATACATGCGTTATTTCACCATCCCTCTAATTAAAAGCAAAAGTGTGTGCGTTGGTTGGTAAGTGTAACTTCTAATATATGATCACTTTGTATATTTATATATCTGCTCAATAATATTAACTATCAGTTGTTTGTTCTTCTCTTTGTTCTAGTTCTTTCAATATTACTATTATTAGTTAAATCTTTTTTTAAGTTCCTCATTGTATCCAACACCATATTTTCGGATTTTTAAAACTGTCGATTATTATCTATTTTTTACCTTTTGTTCACTTAGATGTTAAATGAAACTGGTAACATCTATACACTCGAGAGATAAATGTGAGGGTTCATGTCACAGCCATACAGTTTATATGCGAAAGGTCTGTGGTCGCTGACATACATATTAATTAGTAGGTACAGAGATTGCATATTCAATTTATTTGATTTGTTTAAAATTATATATTTAGAGCACAAGTTTATTTCATTTTCCTTAATTTTTTGTTAATAAATAACATTGTCGTACTCTGTTTAATTATCTCATTATATTTAACTCCATTTTCTTCATTATAAATTAAATTTAAATATAGAAAGTTTACATATTGTATGTAAGTTCTAACTGCATGAAAGTTTCTTACTTGTTTATCTTATGACATCTGCAACATTAACTATAGAACTGTAATTACAAGTTATGACTATTTTATATTAACCCATCTAACACCATCCGCCTTATGGATGGAAGATTTGGCTGTAATAAATGAAGGCCAGCTAGTCAACGCTGTCCAAAGATTGGTATTACAATGGCTAATTAGTGATCACTTTCCCATATTAAGTACATACATCCCTATAAGGTAATAACCATTGGTAAAACTTTTATCCCGGGTAAAATAACTTATTTACATTAACGCTGTAAGTTAACAATGCACTGTACTTGTTTGATTGAAATGGCTTGAAGGTTAACATCCTGAGAATAACCTTGTATATTAAACTTAGTAAGTGTAACAAGGGTAAATGTAATAATGTGTAACTTCCAGAGAATAAGTCTAACAATGGGGCTATTACATTTTACATTAGTAAAAGTGCTACCTTGGGTAAAATGACAATGTAATACTGTAACATTCTATGCGGTTAACATTTATTGCCGGGAAGGGGGGGGGCGCCAGACGCCCCCCCCCCCTGTTAGATTAAGCACTTGCCCAAAACTATGTGGCTTTGCAATAATTGCAAGAACACCACTGTTATGTACCCTGACAAATCCAATGTACCTTCTTGTATACAACACAAACAAATATGTAAATAAATAAATATTGAACTGATAAATTTAATGAACTTTGGATGAGAAGGGATAGATAGTAATTTCTTTGGAAGAACAATATTGGATGAGAAGGGAGGATAGTAATTTACAGGATCCCCGGGATAATCGTGAAATGAATTGTTTGTATATTTGCTATTTGTACCCATAGGCTAAAGCTGTTAGCTCTTGGATTCCGCCTTTCTAACCATCTGCTGTCTAATGTACTGACTCCCGACCTAATTTTCTCTCTTATCTAGTATTACACACACACATTCCCAGGATAAACATTCAGAGAATCTGATTCCTTTCACATCACTAATCTGATGTCTTTCTGCTCACTTAGAAAGTCCTCTGTCATATATGGTGCAATAAACCCATCTGGCCTTGTTGCTTTCTATTGATAATAACTTTAGTCTCCACAAACGTGTGCTTGGGTAACATTTAAGAGACATTCTTAATGGTTCAACTATAGACGAATGTGACAGAAATGCTACTGGATTTTTGTGGTCTCAATTCTTACCTGATCTGAAATGTTAATTAAAATGTTTTACTGGTTACTGGTACAGTAGTAGTTCTGCTTAGAGCTAGCTATACGCTACTAATTCCATTTGAATACTATAATTCTAAAACATATTTTCATGCTCTCAAAAGATCTTGAATTTATCAAGCGAGGAGTGAATGTAAATAATCTTCAAGGAATGAGTATGGGGTGCAAAATAAATTACTAATCACAGGATATGACACTATGATATTCGTGCTCTACTTTGGGGTAAATAAAATACATGATTATTTTCAGAATATATACTTTAATGACAAATATTTGAAAAGATATTTAAAGTTGAAATATTTATCTTTAAAAAAGATAAAACCTCCTTGCATTACACAAGTATTGATGAAATATGACATATTTACCGACTATAATGATGGCATTGAATGTAGTGTTCATGTGTCCGGATACCGGCGATTATGTAGCATTATTTATTTAAAAATATAATGCCTTTCACATAAATTATATATATTACTTGAAACGTAGTTACAGTAATGTCTACATCTCTGCCTTTCTTCTGACATATAAATCTTGAAGGTTAATTAGCATATATATGCATGTTAATTAGACAATTGATTTGCTGGTGTGTAGCTCTCCACACACCCAGAGCGGGTCCATTTATTTTCCCAAAGCTATATCCATAGTTACCTAGTGCTACTCCGGCCTTCTAGCATTACACAAGTAATGAAGATATATGACATATTTACCCCCTATAATGATGTTATTGAATGTATATCACACTACACACACACCCAGAGCGAGTCCATGTATTTACCCAGAAGCCACCCCTAGCTACCTAATCATACCCCAAAATTTCCTTGCATTATATAAGTAATGAAGAAATACGTCATATTTATCTATTATAATGATGGTATGTAATGTAGAATTTGGAAAAACATGGTTTTACTCTGAACTAATCTCTGGATACGTAAATAAGTGCATAGTAGTTCAAGTAGCGAACGCATACCAGCGAATAATCATCAGCATCTATATAACAAAACTATTGTCCCATGGAGTTAATTTCACTTCCAGACACCTATTTTTCAATACAATTTCAATATATTCTGGCTATTTATGCTAAATATTATTGCAACTATGCATTATTGTAGTTTATACCATTATTTCAATTTGTGACAATTTGAGCAGAGAAATGCGACGTGTGTACAAGAGGCTGATATGCCAGCAAACACTCTCCAGGCAACAATCTGTCTTGGATAAGTCGCTCCACAACATTGACGCTTGGATCGTCGACTTATTTGGCGTCACCAGCTCTTTATTTTCGTCAAATTTCTTTATAAAAAGATACTTTTTCAGACTAAAATTATGTTTTATCGTGTTGTACGTTCAGCACCAACATTATAATGAGTAAATATATCATATTTATTCATTACTAACGTATTGCCAGGAAGCTTTCCGAAAGCTTGTGTAGCTTGTGTTAGCTTGTGGTAATTAGACGGACCGAATAGCAGTGCTGTGAGCTCATGCTGCGTGCATTAGGCATGGTAGCTCACTCAATACTGAGGGCCCTAACACCCGGGAGCTTGGCCCACGATTTTTTTTAAAAAATGGCGTCTGTTTACAAGAGCCCTGATGAAGGTGTGGTGAACCCCGTGTATCCACGGGCCGTTTAAATCTTGTGTAGTACTCCAACACATCATATGACGTGTTGCGCAGTTTAAGGGTTAAGAACCATCAGTCCATCAAGATTGGGCTCAGCAACGAAGGAAAAGAGTGACAATAAAAGTGTCCCTTTGCTCAACAATTTCGGGTACCACAGTTTTACGGGCGAGAGACTGTGCCTCACCTAACACCCAGTGTCAATACAGAAGACGACATCTAAAAGAATGATCAAGAATAGCAAAAAGTCGCTGGGAAATAGCAATTAAAAAGGAGAATTGGGAAGGAAAAATTAAACTTAGTAGGAAAAAGCATTCAGCACAATTAGTGAAGAAGGCAGCAGGAGCATAAGGCTTCAAAAGGACAGAGGACACTGTCCCATGGAACATCACACTCTAGCATCTGCCAACCAAGCCCCCTCACGATGGCAACGAGCTGGAAAGGGAGGGAGAGATGAAAAAGGCCAGAGGGTGAAGAATACTGTCCCGATGAGACACCAGTGTTAATGGGTAGAGTGGGAAAATTGGAATCATTCACAGAGACATACTGGAGTGTGTCACTGAGGTAAGATTGTAGGTATTGGAGGGAGTAACCTCTTACTCCGTAATGTTGCAATTTAAGAAAGTTAATGTGTTTACAGTGTCAAAACGTCTTATGTAGATCAACAAATAAATGAATAAGTTTTCCAAGGGCTGCATAAATGAAATTAATCATACTAACTGGGCATGATTGGTCCTTTTTTGGGCCTGAAGCCATTATGGGAAGAACTAAGTATAAATAGGAGTAAGGCTGCATGTAAATTAACTTTAAAATAATTTAGACAAAATCGGCAGAATTGATATTGATCTATAATTGTTGACTTCAGTGAGATTGCTGCTTTTATGGCCTAAGGTTACTCTTGCTTTTTTTCTCATAATATCAGGAAAGGTTTTGATTTCAAATAATTTGTTGTAGAGCAATGCAATGGCTGGAGCTAAAAATCTAGAGGCTTTTTTTGTAAATTAGGAGGGGGGGGGGGTATCTCAACATACGGTATCTATGCATGGGGTTCATTCATCCACTGCAAACCCATCATCACCCAACGAAAATCTGCTATCAGAACAATAAAACTGTCTTCAAACAACACACAACCTCTCTGTTTAAATCCCTGAACATGCTACATATACACTCGCTCTACACATTCTCTTGTGCTATTTACAAGTACAAAACTTTGTTCCTAAATGCTAACCCTGATCTGAGACTCTCCATTGATAGACATAATAGAACCCACAAGCACCACAACATAAATATCTCTTTGATATATTTTTTTTTATATAAATTGACAGTCAGGATAATATAATTGCCAATAAGACTAATATAACTTTGAATCAGGCTTTTTCACCCACAGGGTTATTGATCAATGGAACTGCTGACCCACCAAAACCATAACTGCCAAAACTGTGCTGAATTTCAAAATATACCTGGAAAAAATCATGAAGGCAAACTGAGAGGGGGAAGGGAACCTTCAACAAGCCAACGACTTCCTGTTCTCATCGAGGCCACTTGGGTTAGTGGCCCTCAGGTAAATCCGGTAAAATATTATTCCCAGACAATTACAGCATAACTGATAAAGTTAGGCTAGAGTAATAAATTTCTGGTAAATTTAGAGTGATAAATTTTTAGAGTAATATAATTTTAAATTTCATATTAACTTGACTGACAGCTATAAATGCCAATTAGCCTTCAATATACTCTTCGGTGAAATATTTATAATCAAGAATAGAACTCATAAATAGGCCTAAACAAAAAATAAAAAATGGACATCAGTTTGCATATGAATCTGATGAGAAAATTCCTTGATTAATATACATTTTCTTACCAATCAAACGGTCTCACCTTAAGTACGTCTCAGATTGTCTTCTTTACCAACTCCAATGCTAAATAATATTACAACAAAAATGTCTATAACTTAGCTACAGAGTATATTTCATTTTAAATAAATTTCCACAGGAAGCAAAAAAAGGAAGCACATTATTTACATAAATATGAAGAAAAACATTTAAAGCTTTGTTTTACCTTTGCTAAATTAAAGATATATTTCTATACAATACTTATAAGCAATTTTGAGTTTTCCTAGTGACAGCTTCTCCAGTTCTTGCTTGGTCATCTAACTTTCATAAAAGAACAAAATAATAAAATATCTTCATATCTTTACCTTTCATTGTGAAGTGTATTTGTCAAACAAAATATAATTACCTCTGAAGAACATCCAACTGACATTGTGATAGCACACTGTTAGATTAAAGGTAAGTTAATATACCATTATGTGCCTCATTATCCTTCAACATTCTCTTAATTATCTTTCACACTCAAAGTGTTTAGCCTATTATCTGCATGTATCATCTTGTGCCTCTTCATACTTCCAAGATGACTAAATCTCTTTCCACGCTCTGGACACTCAAGAGGCTTGTCACCTGAATGCACTAACATGTGCTGTATTATAGATCCACGTTCTCTAAATTTGTTGCCACACTCGGCACATTGAAAAGGTCTCTCATCCGCATGCACCATCCTGTGAGTCTTCATACTTCCACGCTGACTGAATCTCTTCCCACACTCTGGACACTCATGAGGTTTATCACCACAATTCACCAACATGTGAGTCTTCATACTTCCCCGCTGACTGAATCTCTTCCCACACTCTGGACACTCATGCAGTTTCTCGCCTGAATGCACTAACATGTGCTGTATTATAGTTCCACGTTCTCTAAATTTTTTGCCACACTCTGCACATTGAAAAGGTCTCTCATCCGCATGCACCATCCTGTGAGTCTTCATATGATGAAGATGCCTGAATCTTTTCCCACACTCTGGACACTCATGAGGTTTGTCACCTGAATGCACTAACATGTGAGTCTTCATACTTCCACGCTGACTGAATCTCTTGCCACACTCTGGACACTTATGAGGTTTATCACCTGAATGCACTAACATGTGAGTCTTCATATGTCCAAGACGACTGAATCTTTTCCCACACTCTGGACACTTATGAGGTTTGTCACCTGAATGCACTAACATGTGACGCTTAACACGTGAAGGATGGGTGAATACCTTCAGACACTGTGGACACTGGTGAGTCGTCATCTTCTTTATGACAGGTGCAGTTTGTGTGAAGGTTTTCTCCCCCGGATGTTGGGAGAAGCGTCAAGACTTGAGTGTTGTTTCTTAGAGTTAGACTTGATGTGAGCACTTGGCGGTCAATGGTGGTGGTTCTTCTTTATGATAAGTACAGTTTGTGTCAAAGTTTTCCCTTAATGCTCGTGCTGGACATCACCAGCTGTGGCGCTGCTATAATGGCGGCGGTTGTTTAATCCCTCTCATCACCTGAGCGTTCCAATGTTTTTGTCTGGTTCCACATATCATTTTTCCTACTTCTTTTTTTTGTTTATAACTGGTCATTTACAATTAACACTTGTATTTATATTCATGTTTTTCAATCAAAGAATGTACTTGAAACTGTTTCTTTAAACATAAAGCCACACGATTATACTTTTTGAAGGAAATAGCTCTCCCATAGTGGATGCACTACATGCGCAGAGTTGACCAACAGGAGTTTCATATTCACTTTTATTTAATTATTTATTTATGTATATATATATATATTTATTTATGTATATATATATATATATATATATATATATATATATATATATATATATATATATATATATATATATATATATATATATATATATAACTGAAAACTCACACCCCAGAAGTGACTCGAACCCATACTCCCAGGAGCAACGCAACTGGTATGTACAGGGACGCCTTAAACCACTTGACCATCACGACCGGACAAAAGGAAGTGATAGCCGAGGCTATATGAACCACTTCCCCGCCGGCACTCGGATGGTAATCTTGGGCATAGCATTTTATCAAATCACCTCATTTTTTGGGGCAACACGTGAGGAACACAAATGCAAACAAGCCTGAATGGTCCCCAGGACTAGATACAACTGAAAACTCACACCCCAGAAGTGACTCGAACCCATACTCCCAGGAGCAACGCAACTGGTATGTACAGGGACGCCTTAAACCACTTGACCATCACGACCGGACAAAAGGAAGTGATAGCCGAGGCTATATGAACCACTTCCCCGCCGGCACTCGGATGGTAATCTTGGGCATAGCATTTTATCAAATCACCTCATTTTTTGGGGCAACACGTGAGGAACACAAATGCAAACAAGCCTGAATGGTCCCCAGGACTAGATACAACTGAAAACTCACACCCCAGAAGTGACTCGAACCCATACTCCCAGGAGCAACGCAACTGGTATGTACAGGGACGCCTTAAACCACTTGACCATCACGACCGGACAAAAGGAAGGTTCATATAGCCTCGGCTATCACTTCCTTTTGTCCGGTCGTGATGGTCAAGTGGTTTAAGGCGTCCCTGTACATACCAGTTGCGTTGCTCCTGGGAGTATGGGTTCGAGTCACTTCTGGGGTGTGAGTTTTCAGTTGTATCTAGTCCTGGGGACCATTCAGGCTTGTTTGCATTTGTGTTCCTCACGTGTTGCCCCAAAAAATGAGGTGATTTGATAAAATGCTATGCCCAAGATTACCATCCGAGTGCCGGCGGGGAAGTGGTTCATATAGCCTCGGCTATCACTTCCTTTTGTCCGGTCGTGATGGTCAAGTGGTTTAAGGCGTCCCTGTACATACCAGTTGCGTTGCTCCTGGGAGTATGGGTTCGAGTCACTTCTGGGGTGTGAGTTTTCAGTTGTATCTAGTCCTGGGGACCATTCAGGCTTGTTTGCATTTGTGTTCCTCACGTGTTGCCCCAAAAAATGAGGTGATTTGATAAAATGCTATGCCCAAGATTACCATCTGAGTGCCGGCGGGGAAGTGGTTCATATAGCCTCGGCTATCACTTCCTTTTGTCCGGTCGTGATGGTCAAGTGGTTTAAGGCGTCCCTGTACATGCCAGTTGCGTTGCTCCTGGGAGTATGGGTTCGAGTCACTTCTGGGGTGTGAGTTTTCAGTTGTATCTAGTCCTGGGGACCATTCAGGCTTGTTTGCATTTGGTTCCTCACGTGTTGCCCCCCAAAAAATGA
>WNGS01003271.1:51160-61314 GCA_020271785.1 Procambarus virginalis
TCCTCTTCCTACAAAGCTTCCGCTCTAATCGTTCCTTTAGTGATGGTTTGTACCATTCTGCCTCTTTACTGCAATATGAAGGTGTACCCCACAGTAGTGTTCTGAGCACTTACTAATTTTCCTGGTTGCCCTCAGTGGTCTTCTTTACTCCCTTCCCTCTGGAATCTCATCAGCTCTCTATGTTGAAAATCTTACCCATTGCTGTCAAGGTGATGACTTGCCTTCCTTCAATGGCGACTTCAACTTGCGATTGATGCCGTGTCATCCTGGGACACCAATCATGGCATCAAGTTCTCTACACACTGAAACTTTTGCGATGACTTTTACTCGGAAGAAGGTCGTTCTTCATCCCCCTTTGTCCCTTTATAGTAATCCCCTTTTGTGCAAAGATTTTGCTAAACTTGTGGAGTTAATCTTTGAAACTCGTTTGTTTTGGTCTCCCCATATCTCTAACCTCTGAGTTGGATGCTCTAAGGTCCTTAACTTACTTAAGGTAAGTTATACTTCCTGGGGAGCTGATACGAGCACGCTCCACCTTCGTGCTGTATAAACTCGAGTATGGTCGTCTTGCTTACTCATCTGCCTCTCTACTTCACTGTCTTGATGCTCTGCACCATAATGGGTTATGCCTCAGCTCTGGTGCCTTGTGTTTGACTCCTACCCTAAGCCGGTATGTTGAAACAGGCATACTGTATCTACAGGATCGCCATGATCGCTACTGTCTTTGCTACATTGCACAGTCCCTACAACACCTCCCACTCTCGCTTATGTTGTACTTTTCCTTGCACACTTTAATTCACACTTCCGCTCCATTTCCGTCTTCACAGATGGGGTCAAAGTCGTCAGGTGGTGTAGCCTACTCTGTTGTTTTTCCTGACCACACCTATGTTTCACCTGCATCCAGAGACTAGCATCTCCACAGCAGAACTTTGTGCTATTTTGTATGCTCTTTGTCAACAGCTTTCTTGCTGTCAATTTCCTTTATTGTTGTAGTTGACTCTCACAGTGCCCTCATGGCTCTGGAGCCCTTTAATCCAATTCATTCGGTTGTAGTCGAAATTCAACATTGCTGTTTCTTATCTCCAATAGATTTAGGACAGTGTATTTTTGCCAGTTTCCCAGCCATATTTGTGTGTCCTTAAATGAGCGAGCGAACTCTGTCACTAAGGAGGCTATCTGCACTTGCCCCATCCCCCATAAAGGTGTTCCTTATTTGACTTCTAACCCAGTTATTCATTCCTCCATCCTTACCCATTGGCAGGATTGTTGGTTTCTGTTACTCGTGACAAACTGCATACTCTTAAAGGTAGTGTGAAGGTAGTGTGTGTCCCCATGGCCCTCCTCTCATCACCATAATTGGTGGTGAGAAATGGCTCTGACGAGATTACGTATTAGATATAACATTTAATTCATAAGCACTTAATGGAGCACTGCCCTGCTCTTTATTTACAAAACTGCATGTGCCTCTTACAGTCGTGCATATCCTTGTCGAATGTCCTGACTTCCAGGAGGTGTGTGTGTCTTGTTTCCTGACTGTCCCTCGTGGTCACTTGTTCCTCGATAGAATCTTTGATGAATCAGATACCTTTTGATATTGTTTGCCTTATGCACTTTGTTCTCGAATTGGCATCCTTTGTGATATTTACCGTTTTTTTATATCCCAGACAGTTGATGATGCTTCGTAGCCTTCCGGGCTTGGTGCCCTCTTTTGATAATTACTTGCGTACTCTTTCTCATCTACTTAATGACATTCCGAATGCCTCTCAATACCTCAAGCCAATTTATTTGCTGTTTACACAACCCTCATTTCTCCAATCCTAAGAATTGGCAATATCCAGATTGGTAATAAGTAGATGGTAAATTCCATGATGTTTTCATTGATAGAAAGCTGAATTTCCAGTGTCACATACAGATTATAGCTAAAAAATATTTTAAAATCCTTGGCATTTTCTAAATCAGATATTATGTACGTCACCCTCTACCTTGGTTAAGCTTTATTGGCCTCTCGTCTTTCCTTATCACAATTTTGGTATCATTGCCTGGGGTTCTCCTAAATTATCTATGGTCTCTAATTACTCAAGACAAATCATCAATTAGAACAATAACAAACTGAAGCCACAGACAGCATTCTGCCCCCCCCCCTTTCTTAAATTTAAATCATTGAATATTTTAGATATTAAGTCTAAGTCACTTCACACCCTGTCAAGTGCACTATATATATTATATATATATATATATATATTATATATATATATATATATATATAATTAATAAATATGGAAGGGAGTACCACCTCTGGCTGGAAGAGGGGGACCCATAGCCTCGGAGGAAACCACACATAACGCATTGGAGGGAATGTAGGTACTATATATATATATATATATATATATATATATATATATATATATAGCATAAATATGTTAATACATTATCTTGAATCGGGCAGTTTTATATTTATATGGATCTAGCAATCGATATATGTATACAGTATATGAATCTGGCAATTATATATATATAAGTAGCAAGCAATCCTATATATATATATATACAGTACTGTATATGAATCTGGCAATAATATTAGCCTGATTCTGATATTTGTATTATCTTATATCTGGTATTTTATAAACCAAAACTTTGCATATATATGAGTGACTCCAGAATTTGTATTATAATGCGGAGTATTTCATCGAAGGCTTAATTACTAATATTTATTTCATTTGTTTACAGATGCCTTAATCTGACAATTTATTAATATAAAAGGATGTCTGCTTTTAAATTACTGATTTAAAAAATTTGATGTAAAGTCCTTAGTTTGAATATTGTTTAATTGATAAGTATATTTATGATCATTATTGGCCTGTATTATGAGGTGTAGGAGTAACCTATATGGTTTTGATTGGTCGTTTAATTTCTTGTCTTGATGGATGTGAATGATGTTTAATTATTATTTATTTAGGCTCTATTATTAGATCAGATTATTTATAGATAGAATAATGTGCAATAGACGGCTCTTACTTAAAACCTGTTAATTATTATATTATTATTACTTGACAATTGTCTCAACATTCCAATTTACTTTCCTCTTACTATAAGTGTTGTTTTAATTAGCACATAAATGATCTTCACGTAATATGGTTTATTTACCCCCCCGACAATGCTTCAGTATTTGTAAAATTATAATTCCCGGTTATTAAGGTAATTAGAGAAATAACAAACCCTGAATGTATGAACATTAAAAGCATTTTGGTATGTGCAAAATATTCTTGTTTTGCAAGAACACTGGCTTACATCTTATGAATTTCAAAACCACTTCAAATTTATTGATAGTTCTTTTTCCACTGCCAGTATTGACATGTCTATTGACTGGTCAGGTCCTGGAAGACCCTATGGTGCTGCTGCTATCCTGGGCATAACCATATGCAATGTAAAGTTGAGGTTGTCAATATTGTATCAGGGCTCACTCCTGCTATACTTGTGTCCTATAGTTATCTGGAGATGATTTCGGGGCTTATCATCCCCCACGGCCCGGTCCTCGGCCAGGCCTCCATTTTGTTACACAATTCCAAGGAAGCAGCCTGTAGCAGCTGTCTATCTCTCAGGTACATATTTACTGCTAGGTGAACAGACTCATCAGGATGAAAGAAACATTGCCCATTTGTTTCCATCTCCACCAAGGATCGAACCCGGAACCTCAGGACTACGAATCCGATGTGCTGTCCACTCAGATGTCAGGCCCCTTTGCTCAGGGGCCTGAAAGGTGCTCAGCATGTATTTGATTATGTGTGTGTGTATGTGCATGGTTTCCACAAGCAATATCAACTGTGTAGATGAGTATGGAAATATATGATCAGAAATATATCAATTGACTAATTAATAATAAATAAATAAATAAATAATTTGTATCATAATGCTGAACTCATGGGGTGGTAGGTGATTTTTAACACTGATTTTACCCGCTAAGATGTATACTTAAATTTGTTTAATGAATTCATGGATGCTGAAAATTTACATAATCCTGCTATTAATGATTTATTTACTATTAACTATAGCTTTATGTCATGAGATAGGAATGGAAGGTCTCATTTTGATCATTTTCGTATTGATGATATAACTGGTCACACCTTTAAGTATAAGGCTGTCAGTGATGACAACCTGTCCTGGTATCATCCTGCCATGGCCACCTCCAATATACCTCACTCACAAGTTGCTGCTGCCAATGAAAACATAAACCTCCCTAGAACACACCTAAACGTAGGAAGGCCACTCTTGCTGACCTGGATAAGTTTAAATGCCAGCTTAACGAATACTCAAATCACAAGTGATGCAATTGCTTGCAATATTATTCAGTGCAATTTGCATCAGAACAATTACAAGGACTTTTTCACATCTGTCGTTTCAGTGCGAGGTAGGGCAGGGGAAGAGAGTATTTATCTTATAACCAATTAAAGAAGTAGTATGCCTGGTTGGAATAATCGTGTTAGGGAATTTCAAAATAGATCTACCTTTTGGTATAACCTACAGAAAGATGCAGGGTGCTCCAGACCATTTGGCATGATCTACGGAAAGAAGCAGGGGGCCCCAGCTCAGGTGTGGCACCAGGGCTCAATATCATCAAGAAAGAGAAAGATAATATTGTGAGATCAAAAGTTGCCGATAATCTTTCAAGGAAAAAGTTTTATGATTTTTTGGGTAAAATTAGAAAAAAAAGGTTCATGCAGAGGAGTAACAAACGTTATATAAGATGTCTCTGGGGCCCATTAATATAGGAAATGGTTTAAAAGAAAAATCTTTAACATTGTAGAACACTGCGAGGTGCAGGACAGATGAGACTGAAATTGACCTATTTACAGCTGTATGTGAAACCTGCATGGACCCTTCCCCCCCCCTAATGTTAAACACCTGCACACAGTAACCCCTGCAATGGCTCTAATGTTAAACACCTGCACACAGTAACCCCTGTAATGGCCCTAATGTTAAACACCTGCACACAGTAACCCCTGTAATGGCCCTAATGTTAAACACCTGCACACAGTAACCCCTGTAATGACCCTAATGTTAAACACCTGCACACAGTAACCCCTGTAATAGCCCTAATGTTAAACACCTGCACACAGTAACCCCTGTAATGGCCCTAATGTTAAACACCTGCACACAGTAACCCCTGTAATGGCCCTAATGTTAAACACCTGCACACAGTAACCCCTGTAATGACCCTACTGTTAAACACCTGCACACAGTAACCCCTGCAATGGCTCTAATGTTAAACACCTGCACACAGTAACCCCTGTAATGGCCCTAATGTTAAACACCTGCACACAGTAACCCCTGTAATGACCCTAATGTTAAACACCTGCACACAGTAACCCCTGTAATAGCCCTAATGTTAAACACCTGCACACAGTAACCCCTGTAATGGCCCTAATGTTAAACACATGCACACAGTAACCCATTACTCATCATTGCTATCTAAAATATTTAGGAGAGCCAAAATTAAATACTACGAAGATAAATTTACCCACACAAAGGGCAATATTAAGAAAACATGGAGCAAAATTTCTAAAAAATTTGGATCAAAATTAGATTTTAAATAACAAACCAATACTCCTGTCAAATAATGATGGTCTGCTTTCAGCCTCTGACACTGCTCTTGAGTTCAATAGATTCTTCTCTTCCATTGGGTCATCCCTTGCAAATGATATTCCATCTTCCAGTACTAATATTCAGGACTATCTTACAGGTAACTATCCACAGTCTCTGTACCTAATGCCTACTATTTCCACTGATGTTACTGACATAATTCTTTCCCTTAAAACCAAGTCTAGTGCCCTTGAGGAGATACCAACTCTTATTTACAAAAAAGCCTCCAGATTTTTAGCTCCTGCCATTGCATTGCTCTTCAACAAGTCTCTTGAACTCCAAACCTTTCCAGATATTCTAAAAAAAAGCGAGAGTAACCCCTGTCCACAAATGTGGTGATCCCACTGATGTTAACAACTTCAGACCAATATGAATTCTGCCAAACTTGTCAAAAATATTTCAAAAACTAATCTATAAGCAGCTTTACTCTTATCTAGCCAAACTTAATATACTTAGCTTTTGTCAATATGGCTTCAGACCCCAAAAAAGCAATAACGATGCACTTATTAGTATGATTAACTTGATACATACAGCTCTTGATAAAAATGAGTCCCCCTGTTGGGTTATTTGTAGACCTGCATAAGGCTTTTAACACTGTTAACCACCAAAACCTTCTTCTTAAATTACAACATTATGGAGTCAGAGGACACTCCCTGCAGTACATTAAGTCTTACCTTACTGACAGGCTCCAGTATGTTTCTGTGAATAATTCAATTTCTCCCACCCTACCCATCAACATTGGTGTTCCTCAGGGCAGCATACTTGGCCCTCTCCTCTTTCTCATCTACATTAATGACATTCCAAATGCCTCCCAACATCTCATACCAATTCTATTTGCTGACGACACAACCTTCATTTACTCCAGTCCTAACCCCCTTGCTCTAAATGTCACAGTGAATACTGAGCTAAATAAAGTCCATTACTAGCTAACTGCCAACAAACTCGCCCTCAATATTGACAAAACTTTCTATATTTTGTTCGGAAATAAATCCTCAAATCAAATAAATCTCAGGATTAACAATACCCAAATTTGTAACAAAGTAGATGGCAAATTCCTTGGCATTCTCATTTGCCGCAAGCTGAATTTCCAGGGACACATTCTAAATATATATAAAAAAAAAAGTTTCAAAAACTGTTAGCATTCTTTCTAAGATCAGATATTATGTTCCTCGCCTTGCCCTGGTGACACTATTATTCTCTCATCTATCCTTATCTCAACTATGGTATTTGTGCTTGGGGTTCTACTACCCAAAATCATTTACGTCCTCTAATTACTCAACACAAAGCTGCTATTCGGACAATATCCAACTCTGGCCCCAGATATCACTCGGTACCCTTACTCAAATCTTTGAATATGTTGGATATTAAGTCCCTACACATCCTCTCATGTGTATTTTATATATATAAAATGCTGAACTATAATGTCAATCCTGACTTTAAAAGCTTCCTAGAAGGTTGTAACAGATCCCATGAGCACCACACCAGAAACAAATACCTACAGTATTTGATATTCCAAGAGTACGACTTAGTCAAACAAGAAATGCTCTACAAATCAAGGGACCTCGAATGTGGAATGACCTTCCCAATCATGTTAAAGACTGTACCTCTCCCAACCAGTTTAAGATAAAAACTAAACACTACCTAATTAACTCAATGTAACCTACCTCACCCCAAAATGTCAACCCATGTCTTCTATTTTAAACAATGCTGTTTGTTGACCAAATTGTATTTTGCTTTTTTTCTGCCATGTTTCCCCCCCCCCTTTCTTTTTTCCATTTGTTTATTATTTTTCTCAACACAATTTATACTTTAATCTCAATTAGTATTAAGTTTTAGTCTTAGTGTTTTTCCTGCCCAAAAACGCTTTGCGTCATAGTGGCTTTAGGCATTGTATGTACTAACTCTATCTATAAATCCATTAATGTTTTATCACACCTTGTATGTGTGTACTTTACCTGAATAAACATTTGATTTTTTTTAATGGAATTGAAACGGAAAGCTATACAAGAGATAAAAAGCCAGTATGAGACTGTTTAGCACCCGAATAAACAACATGAAAGTTGATGATCCAGACAGCTTATTTATGAATGACATCCAAGCTGCAGATAATATAACAGGCATTAACATGAACTTGTAAGACTTTGAAAGAGAAATTGACAACATGCCCGTGCACTCAGTCCCTGCTCCAGACTCGTGGAATTCAATATTCATAAAGAAATATAAAGTACCAGTAGCATGAGAGCTCAATATAATATAGAAAAAGATCCTAGATACAGGGGGGATACCAGCATCACTTAAATCAGCATATATAGTTCCTCTGCACAAGGTAGTAAAGCTTTGGCAAAAAATTATAGATCAGTTGCACTAACATCACACACATTATAAAAGTTTTGAGAGAGTAATTAGGAATCAAACTTATAGTTTGATGGAAAATAATGACCTACACAACCCAGGACAACATAGATTTAAAGTGAGAAGATCCTGTTATTCACAGTTATTCAACCACTGACAAAATAACAGAAGGCTTAGAAGAAAAGCAAAATGCAGATGTTGTATACAGACTTTGCAAAGGCATTCTACAAATGTGACCATGGAGTGATAGCGCATAAAATGGGAGTGATAGCCCATAAAATGAAATCAATGGGAAAACGGGAAAAGTGGGGCATTGGATTTTCAACTTTGTCAAACAGAATGCAGAGTGTGAAAGCCGATCAAATAAGATCAAGCCCAAGTGCAGTGAAAAGTTCTGCACCCCCAGGGCACAGTCCTTGCACCGCTGCTATTTCTCATTCTAATCTTGGATATAGACAAAAATACAAGTCACAGCTTCGTGTCACCCTGTGTCCTCTTGTGTCTTGTCATCAAAAACGACATCTAATATCGGCCCCTTGAGACAGAGATAGAACTTTCACAGATGACAACAAAGAAATGAGCGAAATACTGATTAATCAATACGACTGTTTGAAGCAAGCCACTACACACACACTAAAGATTGATAACCCAAACCCAAATTAATTTATCATGGATGTGATGCCAACATCAAATCATATATCTTATGTCACCCTATCCCCACTGGATTTTGAAGAAGCCATAGACAGTATGCCTATGAACTCAGCAACAGGCCCTGATTCTTGGAACTCCATATTCATCAAGAACTGTAAAAAAACCACTGTTGCACGCCCTTCACATTCTTTGGAGGCAAAGCCTATATACTGGCGTTATCCCTGACATACTAAAATCAGCAAACATAGCACCACTCCATGAAGGTGGAAATAAAGCACAGGAAAAAAATTACAAACCGATAGCACTAATTTCATTCAACTTAAAAAATCTTTGAGAGAGTGCTAATAAATAAAATCACAAAAAACATGGAATCACAGCATCTCCATACCCCTGGACAACATGGTTTCAAAACAGGATGCCCTTGCCTATCACAATTGCTGGACAACTATGAAATGGCCGTAGATGGCATGGAAGACAAGCAAAACGCTGATGAAATTTACAAAGATTTTGCAAAAGCCTTCGACAAATGTGACCATGGTGTTATTGCACACAAAATAGGTGCAAAAGGAATTACCAGAAAAATAGGCAGATGGAACTACAATTTCCTGACTAACAGAACCCAATGTGTAATATTCAACAAAATTTAATCCGGACCATTAACTGTGAAGAGCTCAGTCTCCCAGGGTACTGTACTTGCTTCAGTACTTTTCTCATCCTCATATCGGACATAGACAAGGAAACAATCTATAGCACTGTATCATCCTTTGCACATGACACTAAGATTTTTATGAGAGTAAACAACATAGAAAACACAGCAAACCTCCAATCACACGTAAATCAGGTCTTTCAATGGACTACAGAAAATAATATAGAATTTAATGAAGGTAAGTTCCAGCTCTTGCGCTATGGGAAAAATATAATTATAAAAGCAGAAACCACACAAAATGCAGCCAAATCATAACAGAGAACGAAAAAGCAATGTAAAGGATTTGGGTGTACTCATGTAATATCCCCATTGGTCAAACTATTATGTATTAGCGATAAGACCTACCATTAATGTATGATGACTTACTGTAAATATGTAGCTCTTGAAATAGCACTTACTCTGAAACTAGCTGACATTGTAACTATAAGGTGTGAATGAATGATAGATGTAATTGTTAATGTAATAATCTAAGATGAGGTCTGATAAAGACCTTTTGTGCCCTCTGTAATGCTTTTGCGCTACCGCTCACAGGATGAGCATGGGGTGCACAATAAACTAGCCGCCTTCGGCGGCAACAACAATCATGTTGGAAGACATTACCTTTAAAGAACACAATAAAGTAGCCGTCACAACTGCAAGAAAAATGACAAGTTGAATAACAAGAACTTTTCAAACTAGAGTTTCTATACCGATGATGATAATTTTCAAGATGCTAGTGCTCTCTAAGAGTGGAATACTGCAGCACAATGACAGCCCCGTTCAAAGCAGGAGAAATTGTTGACATGGAGAGTATGCAGAGATCCTTTAC
>WNGS01003272.1:16679-27255 GCA_020271785.1 Procambarus virginalis
AGTGTTGTTGCTACGTGTGACGCATCGTGTCGACTGACGAAGTGTTGTTGCTACGGTGACTGAACAGTGTGTCTGTGCTACGGTATGACTGACAGGTGGTTTTGCTACTGTGACTGACAGTGGATGTTGCTACGGTGGACTGACAGTTGTCTCGTATGTTGACTGCAGGGTTACCGGTGACTGACAGTGTTCCCCGTTCTAGCAACAAGTTGCAGTCACGGAAACTCCTACTTTGAAAAATACACTAGTGAAATGTTATGAAGAACTTCCGTGAAGTTCCTCACTGTGTTCTCCGTCCCTCTCTCCCTCTCCCTCTCCCTCTCTCGTCTCTCTCTCTCTCTCTCTCTCTCCCTCTCCCTCTCCCCCTCTCACCTGCTCCCTACACGCCCTCAGGTGGTATAATAATTAAGGTGAGGAGTGACTCCCAAGGTCTCGGGCGCCCCCCACAGGGCCGCTGGGTCACCTGGGACCTGACCCCCGCCTGAATAATTTCAGAGCTTGGCGACTCCCAGGCTCCTGGCGCCCTTGGTCAGGTGGTGGTGATGGGGCAGAGGGTGATGGGGCAGGTCAGACAAGTGATGCGGTAGATTAAACGAGTGATGGGGTAGATCAAACGAGTTCGATGGTGTAGTTAGATTCAAAACGAGTGATGGGGTAGAATCAACTGAGTTGCATGGGGGATAACGAGAGGGGCACTGGTAATCAACTGAGGGGTGATCACGGGGTGATATGTGATGAGTTATTTCCATTAGTGCCATTAGCAATTCGCCAGTAAGAGCGCTAGTTGAGTTGTTAGTTACGGTGTGTGGTTGATATACAAGCCAGTAGCTGCAACGGTGAGTGATGCACAGTTTTACCTCGGCCAGGGAGGGTAGTTATCCAGGGGCAAAGCGCCAAGGTTGTTGTTATTGTGTTAGATTTAGCTACTCAGAATGGCATGTCCATGTAGCACCGGGCTATGGTGAGCCGTCCGTATAATTGAGTTCGGCTTATTCGCTGATAACCTTGTTACATGTGATATTGCGGTTTTCAAAGTTTTAAATGGAGGTGGGGGTTTGATACCTGGTTGTAACGTCTGGTTGGGATGGGGTGGTTCTGGGAGTTGCTTCTAAGTGTCCAAGCCCGGCCCGAGGACCAGCCTCGACTTGTGAGAGTTTGGTACACCAGGCTGTTTGCTGGAGCGGCCCGCAGGAGCCCAACATACCAACACCCAGCCCGGTCTGGTCGGAATTCTCTTAGAGAAACAGTGCAGTTTTCTCTTGAAGATGATCACGGTTGTTCCGGCCAATATTTCTTATAGTCCGCATGGGAGGACGTTGAAACAATCCGTCGGACCTCTAGATGTTTATACAGTGTTCTCTGATTGTCCTTATGGCACCCTGCTCTTCACTGGTTCTATATCTGCTATTTTCTTCCATGTCGTTCATCTCCAGTAGCTGTTGTTATTTTACTGTGTAAAGATTTGGACTCTGGCCCTCAGTATTTTCCAGTGTATATTATTTTGGTATCTCTCTCGTCCCCTTCTAGAGAGTACATTTGGAAGAGCTTTGAGACGATCCCAATAATTTAGGTGGCTTTGTATCTCGTATGCGTGACCGTATATGTTCTCTGTATTCCCTTCTATTTCAGCATATCTATCTCCTGCTCTGAAGGGTGGGAAGTGAGCACTGAGCAGTAACTCGGGACGGGACAACACAAGTGACTTATAGAGTACAACATTTGGATGGGATCAGCCGGATTTGAAAGTTCTCGTAATCCATCCGATCATTTTTTCTGGCTGGTCGCAAAATTGGTGCTTTGGTGTTATCGCCTCCCTAAACGTTAGATCGTCTGACATCATTATTCCCAAATCAGTTGACATGCTTGTTTTTTCTATCTATGGGCAGTTCGATGTGTGTTTTGTACCCTGTATTATGTTTCAGATCCTCATTTTGCCGTACCTGAGTACCTGAAATTTATCACGTGGTTAAACATCATGTTATTTTCTGCTGCCCACATCGAAATCTTTATTGACATCTGCTTGTAATTTTTCAATTCTTCAGCAGAGGGTAATTTTCATGCTGAATTTTGTGTTCATCTGCAAAGGACGACACGAAGCTGTGATCGTGTATTTTTGTCTATATCCGATACGCGAATAAGGAACAGTAGCGGTGCAAGGATCTGTACCTTGAGGTAGCAGAGCTTTTAACATCCTTTGGTTATGATTCCTGGATCTCCTGGTTATGGATTCCATGGGATATTCTCCTTTTTCCCCTGTTTCTTTATTCGCGTTCTGCTTTAGTGCTCTGGGTTTGTTTTATTAACATTATCTTGTTGGCGGATGGTAGGTTGCAGTAATGCTCACTAATGAGTCCATTCTCTCAACAGCTTTTCTAATCATTGTAGTCTCTGTGGAATGTGCATCTAATGCGCAGCTGCTCGTCAGTGGATAATGTTGAGTTTGTATCGCCAGTGCTTCAGTAGCTTCACATTCCAGTAATGTAGGTGCAATAGTGGCGCCCGCTTCTTCGTTCCACAGATGTTGACACTCTTTAACTATTGGGTTCATTTACCTCCCCCCCAGAAGCACTTGTAACCAAGTCTGAGTCTGTGTATGGGTACTGCAATGTCTCTGGATATTCTTTTGCCAGGCTTTAAAGAGGAGTAACCAGTGGCTTGTTCGTACCATATCGCCAGTGGATCTTCCTTCCGCTTCTTGGCTCTGTGACGACTTTTGAAGTTGAGAATCTTCTTCTTGATTTCTCCCTTAATCTGGTGAGAAACTTGGAGGTATTGAATCCTAGTACAACAGGTAGAAGCTAGTGGCATTTTTGATAGGTGAGTCTGCCTATTCATTACCATCTATGCCATATGAGACTTGGTATCCATTTAGGGTGATGACAGCCCTCGATTAGGGCTTCTTTTCCTATATGTGAATTCTGTGAGGAGTTGTATATTATTCTGTGCTGACTGGATAACAATGCCTGGCAGCAAATTTAGAGTCGGATGATATATGACATCATGTAAATTATTCTTAATTGTATAATGTTTAGTGCTCCTTCAGGGCATATAATTCTGTCTGCAATGTTTGAGCACCCACTATCATGCTCCAGTAAGCCTCATGGTTGGTAGTGTAAACTGCTGCCCCAGCAGAACCTCTTTCTGATCAACTCGATCCGTCTATGTGAAGATGTGAGTCGTTGTGGTCTTGAGATGGTTTCCATTTGTCCGTTCTATGACTGCTTTGAGCCTCCGGGGTTACTTGCTGATTTCTTAACGTTGGTAGCAATGGTGATTCCGATTCTCAGGATTCTCTACGTCCAATATAGGTGCTCCCAGCATTGTTCTGAGCGCAGCATTTTGAGACACATCCCACACTGAGGGATGTAAGAAGCAGGAAGCAGCATAGCCAGTGTGTGATCTAACAGCTTGATCGTAGTACATTTTGAGTACTGGTAGAGAGGGAAAGCGCCAAGCCGTTACGACTATATAGCACTGGGAAAGGAAGTCAGGATAAGGATTTTGGAGATGGGGACGCGGGGAAAAAGGAATGGTGCCCAACCACTTGTGTGGACAGTCGGAGATCGGAACGCCGACCTGCAATGAAGCTAGACCGTTGCTAAAAGCGAGGTCTTGATAGCTACAGTGACCGGGGTACAAGAGGACCACGCCGGGTAACAGAGAGGCCGGATAAAGAGGATAGGCAAGACACCACCAACAGCGGACCGCCGAGAGAAGCTCCGGCCGGATACCCGTCAATAGCCGGATATTCCCTTCTTCCCTAATGTAGGTATCCGGACACTTAAGTCTTTCACTAATTCTTGATATCCGGATATTTCTTCTTCTCTTATATTGGTTATCCGGATATTGATATAGTGATCCAGGATACAGGGTTACAGGATACAGGCTACAGGCTACCGGATACGAGCTATAGGATACCAGGCTACAGGATACAGGATACTGGCTACAGGATACAATATACAGGCTACAGGATACAGGATACAAGTTACAGGATACAGGCTATTGGATACAGGCTACAGGATACAGGCTAGAGGATACAGGATACAAGCTACAGGATACAGGATACCGGCTACAGGATACAGGCTACAGGATACAGGATAAACGCTACAGGATACAGGCTACAGGATACAGGATACCGGCTATAGGATACAGGCTTACAGGATACAGGTTACAGGATACAAGCTACAGGATACAGGCAACAGGCTACAGACTACAGGATACATGATACAGGATACAGACTATAGGCTACAGGATACATGATACAAACTACAGGATACATGATACAGGATATAAACTACAGGCTACATGATATAAACTACAGGCTACAGGATACAGGCTACAGGATACAAGTTACAAGCTATAGGATACAGGATACAGGCTACAGGCTACATGATATAAACTACAGGCTACAGGATACAAGTTACAAGCTACAGGATACAGGCTACAGGATACAGGCTACAGGACACAGGCTACAGGATACAGGCTACAGGATACAGGCTACAGGATACAAACTACAGGCTACATGAGTCAGTCACAGTAGCAACAACACTGTCAGTCACCGTAGAAACAACACTGTCAGTCACAGTAGCAACAACACTGTCAGTCACAGTAGCAACAACACTGTCAGTCACAGTAGCAACAACACTGTCAGTCACAGTAGCAACAACACTGTCAGTCACCGTAGCAGCAACACTGTCAGTCACCGTAGCAACAACACTGCAGTCACAGTAGCAGCAACACACTGTCAGCCACCGTAGCAACAACATGTCAGTCACCGTAGCAGCAACACTGTCAGTCACAGTAGCAGCAACAACACTGTCAGTCACCGTAGCAACAACACTGTCAGTCACCGTAGCAGCAACACTGTCAGTCACAGTAGCAGCAAACACTGTCAGTCACCGTAGCAGCAACACTGTCAGTCACAATAGCAACAACACTGTCAGTCACAGTAGCAAGCAACACTGTCAGTCACAGTAGCAGCAACACTGTCAGTCACAGTAGCAGCAACACTGTCAGTCACCGTAGCAACAACACTGTCAGTCACAGTAGCAACAACACTGTCAGTCACAGTAGCAACAACACTGTCAGTCACAGTAACAGCAACACTGTCAGTCACCGTAGCAGCAACACTGTCAGTCACAGTAGCAACAACACTGTCAGTCACAGTAGCAACAACACTGTCAGTCACCGTAGCAACAACACTGTCAGTCACAGTAGCAGCAACAACAACACTGTCAGTCACAGTAGCAGCAACAACAACACTGTCAGTCACCGTAGCAACAACAACACTGTCAGTCACCGTAGCAGCAACACTGTCAGTCACAGTAGCAACAATACTGTCAGTCACCGTAGCAACAACACTGTCAGTCACAGTAGCAACAACACTGTCAGTCACAGTAGCAGCAACACTGTCAGTCACAGTAGCAACAACACTGTCAGTCACAGTAGCAACAACACTGTCAGTCACAGTAGCAGCAACACTGTCAGTCACAGTAGCAGCAACAACACTGTCAGTCACCGTAGCAGCAACACTGTCAGTCACCGTAGCAACAACACTGCCAGTCACAGTAGCAGCAACAACACTGTCAGTCACCGTAGCAGCAACACTGTCAGTCACAGTAGCAACAACACTGTCAGTCACAGTAGCAGCAACACTGTCAGTCACAGTATCAACAACACTGTCAGTCACAGTAGCAGGAACAACAACACTGTCAGTCACCGTAGCAACAACAACAACACTGTTAGTCACCGTAGCAGCAACAACACTGTCAGTCACCGTAGCAACAACAACACTGTCAATCACAGTAGCAGGAACAACAACACTGTCAGTCACCGTAGCAGCAACACTGTCAGTCACCGTAGCAGGAACAACAACACTGTCAGTCACCGTAGCAGCAACACTGTCAGTCACAGTAGCAGGAACAACAACACTGTCAGTCACAAGCAACACTGTCAGTCACAGTAGCAGGAACAACAACACTGTCAGTCACCGTAGCAGCAACACTGTCAGTCACAGTAGCAGGAACAACAACACTGTCAGTCACCGTAGCAGCAACAACACTGTCAGTCACCGTAGCAGGAACAACAACACTGTCAGTCACCGTAGCAACAACACTGTCAGTCACCGTAGCAGCAACAACACTGTCAGTCACCGTAGCAGGAACAACAACACTGTCAGTCACCGTAGCAACAACAACAACACTGTCAGTCACCGTAGCAGCAACAACACTGTCAGTCACCGTAGCAACAACAACACTGTCAGTCACCGTAGCAGCAACAACACTGTCAGTCACCGTAGCAACAACAACAACACTGTCAGTCACAGTAGCAACAACACTGTCAGTCACCGTAGCAACAACAACACTGTCAGTCACCGTAGCAGCAACACTGTCAGTCACCGTAGCAGCAACAACACTGTCAGTCACCGTAGCAACAACAACAACACTGTCAGTCACCGTAGCAACAACAACAACACTGTCAGTCACCGTAGCAACAACAACAACACTGTCAGTCACCGTAGCAACAACAACAACACTGTCAGTCACCGTAGCAGTAACAACAACAACACTGTCAGTCACCGTAGCAGCAACAACAACACTGTCAGTCACCGTAGCAGGAACAACAACACTGTCAGTCACCGTAGCAACAACAACAACAACACTATCACTCACCGTAGCAACAACAACAACACTGTCAGTCACCGTAGCAACAACAACAACACTGTCAGTCACTGTAGCAACAATAACAACACTGTCAGTCACCGTAGCAACAACAACAACACTGTCAGTCACCGTAGCAACAACAACAACACTGTCAGTCACCGTAGCAACAACAACACTGTCAGTCACCGTAGCAGTGGGTTAATAACTAGTTCCTCTGTCTATTGCCGCCCCTCCTACCCTGTCTGCTGCACAGACACAGTACAGTGGTACAGTGACACTGGCCATAGACACAGTACAGTGGTACAGTGACACTGGCCATAGACACAGTACAGTGGTACAGTGAAACTGGCCATAGACACAGTACAGTGGTACAGTGACACTGGCCATAGACACAGTACAGTGGTACAGTGAAACTGGCCATAGACACAGTACAGTGGTACAGTGACACTGGCCATAAACACAGTACAGTGGTACAGTGACACTGGCCATAGACACAGTACAGTGGTACAGTGACACTGGCCATAGACACAGTACAGTGGTACAGTGACACTGGCCATAGACACAGTACAGTGACACTGGCCATAGACACAGTACAGTGACACTGGCCATAGACACAGTACAGTGACACTGGCCATAGACACAGTACAGTGACACTGGCCATAGACACAGTACAGTGACACTGGCCATAGACACAGTACAGTGACACTGGCCATAGACACAGTACAGTGACACTGGCCATAGACACAGTACAGTGTCACTGGCCATAGACACAGTACAGTGACACTGGCCATAGACACAGTACAGTGACACTGGCCATAGACACAGTACAGTGACACTGGCCATAGACACAGTACAGCGACACTGGCCATAGACACAGTACAGCGACACTGGCCATAGACACAGTACAGTGACACTGGCCATAGACACAGTACAGGGACACTGGCCATAGACACAATACAGCGACACTGGCCATAGACACAGTACAGTGACACTGGCCATAGACACAGTACAGTGACACTGGCCATAGACACAGTACAGTGACACTGGCCATAGACACAGTACAGTGACACTGGCCATAGACACAGTACAGTGACACTGGCCATAGACACAGTACAGTGACACTGGCCATAGACACAGTACAGCGACACTGGCCATAGACACAGTACAGTGACACTGGCCATAGACACAGTACAGTGACACTGGCCATAGACACAGTACAGTGACACTGGCCATAGACACAGTACAGTGACACTGGCCATAGACACAGTACAGTGACACTGGCCATAGACACAGTACAGTGACACTGGCCATAGACACAGTACAGTGACACTGGCCATAGACACAGTACAGTGACACTGGCCATAGACACAGTACAGTGACACTGGCCATAGACACAGTACAGTGACACTGGCCATAGACACAGTACAGTGACACTGGCCATAGACACAGTACAGTGACACTGGCCATAGACACAGTACAACGATACAGTGACAATCAGCTTGACACACAGGGGGGCCAGAACTGAGTACAGCAGAATCAGAAGGGCAGCAGAGAGGCAGTCTGGCGCTGACTAAGCTAAAAGGAGCGAGCCTAAGCTGTTGCACAGCCAAGCACGAAGAGAAACACAGGTGCAAGCCTGAGATCAATCCCCCACTAACTCAATACATCTAAGTAACAGTGTTTTGGGCAAGATGGGAGGGTTAAACCATGGCCATTCGTTCGAGCCGCGTCCTGATGCCTTAACAGTAACTACGGGGGAGTGAGGTCTTACCTAACAGTAACTACGGGGGGAGTGGGGTCTTACCTAACAGTAACTACGGGGGGAGTGTGGTCTTACCTAACAGTAACTACGGGGGAGTGAGGTCTTACCTAACAGTAACTACGGGGGGAGTGAGGTCTTACCTAACAGTAACTACGGGGGAGTGGGGTCTTACCTAACAGTAACTACGGGGGAGTGGGGTCTTACCTAACAGTAACTACGGGGGGAGTGTGGTCTTACCTAACAGTAACTACGGGGGAGTGTGGTCTTACCTAACAGTAACTACGGGGGAGTGTGGTCTTACCTAACAGTAACTACGGGGGAGTGTGGTCTTACCTAACAGTAACTACGGTGGGAGTGTGGTCTTACCTAACAGTAACTACGGGGGAGTGTGGTCTTACCTAACAGTAACTACGGGGGAGTGTGGTCTTACCTAACAGTAACTACGGGGGGAGTGAGGTCTTACCTAACAGTAACTACGGGGGAGTGTGGTCTTACCTAACAGTAACTACGGGGGAGTGTGGTCTTACCTAACAGTAACTACGGTGGGAGTGTGGTCTTACCTAACAGTAACTACGGGGGAGTGGGGTCTTACCTAACAGTAACTACGGTGGGAGTGTGGTCTTACCTAACAGTAACTACGGGGGAGTGGGGTCTTACCTAACAGTAACTACGGGGGAGTGTGGTCTTACCTAACAGTAACTACGGGGGAGTGTGGTCTTACCTAACAGTAACTACGGGGGAGTGGGGTCTTACCTAACAGTAACTACGGGGGAGTGTGGTCTTACCTAACAGTAACTACGGGGGAGTGGGGTCTTACCTAACAGTAACTACGGGGGAGTGTGGTCTTACCTAACAGTAACTACGGGGGAGTGTGGTCTTACCTAACAGTAACTACGGGGGAGTGGGGTCTTACCTAACAGTAACTACGGTGGGAGTGTGGTCTTACCTAACAGTAACTACGGGGGAGTGGGGTCTTACCTAACAGTAACTACGGGGGAGTGTGGTCTTACCTAACAGTAACTACGGTGGGAGTGTGGTCTTACCTAACAGTAACTACGGGGGAGTGGGGTCTTACCTAACAGTAACTACGGGGGAGTGTGGTCTTACCTAACAGTAACTACGGGGGAGTGTGGTCTTACCTAACAGTAACTACGGGGGAGTGAGGTCTTACCTAACAGTAACTACGGGGGAGTGAGGTCTTACCTAACAGTAACTACGGGGGAGTGGGGTCTTACCTAACAGTAACTACGGGGGAGTGTGGTCTTACCTAACAGTAACTACGGGGGAGTGTGGTCTTACCTAACAGTAACTACGGGGGAGTGAGGTCTTACCTAACAGTAACTACGGGGGAGTGTGGTCTTACCTAACAGTAACTACGGGGGAGTGTGGTCTTACCTAACAGTAACTACGGGGGAGTGAGGTCTTACCTAACAGTAACTACGGGGGAGTGAGGTCTTACCTAACAGTAACTACGGGGGAGTGAGGTCTTACCTAACAGTAACTACGGGGGAGTGAGGTCTTACCTAACAGTAACTACGGGGGGAGTGTGGTCTTACCTTACAGTAACTACGGGGGAGTGTGGTCTTACCTTACAGTAACTACGGGGGAGTGTGGTCTTACCTAACAGTAACTACGGGAGGAGTGGGTCTTACCTAACAGTAACTACGGTGGGAGTGTGGTCTTACCTAACAGTAACTACGGGGGAGTGTGGTCTTACCTAACAGTAACTACGGGGGAGTGGGGTCTTACCTAACAGTAACTACGGTGGGGAGTCTTACCTAACAGTAACTACGGGGGAGTGTGGTCTTACCTAACAGTAACTACGGGGGAGTGTGGTCTTACCTAACAGTAACTACGGGGGAGTGTGGTCTTACCTAACAGTAACTACGGGGGGAGTGTGGTCTTACCTAACAGTAACTACGGGGAGTGAGTCTTACCTAACAGTAACTACGGGGGAGTGAGGTCTTACCTAACAGTAACTACGGGGGAGTGGGTCTTACCTAACAGTAACTACGGGGAGTGGGGTCTTACCTAACAGTAACTACGGGGGGAGTGTGGTCTTACCTAACAGTAACTACGGGGGAGTGTGGTCTTACCTAACAGTAACTACGGTGGGAGTGTGGTCTTACCTAACAGTAACTACGGGGGAGTG
>WNGS01003273.1:0-10002 GCA_020271785.1 Procambarus virginalis
CCCCCTAAACTTAAAACAGTTGCACAATCTTACTTAAACACATAGGGCAAAATAGAGAGAGACTTTTGACAAGCTACCGGCCTCCTATCCTCACCAAGGCTACTAATTCGCACATACTTAAACAAACACACTTGCTAAACTCTTATATACAAACAAAAACTCAATTTTTTAACTTACACAAATAAACACGGACTTTTGCACATTCACACACACAAAAAATGCTTAGTCCCCCTAGACGGGCCTCACTTTATGCCGGTTGGCATTCAATCCCCCGACCATCCAAGTGGTTGGGCCACCATTCCCTCCTCCCATCCTATTCCCAAATCCTTATCCTGACTCCTTTCCAGTGCTACATGATCGTAATGGCTTGGCGTTTTCTCCTGATAGTTCTATTCCATTCCATTCTTGACTAAATAACTAGCAATAAGTTTTAAGTCAATCTAATATTCCCATCTCACGCCCCCCAGAACTCTGCATATTCCTGCCCTCCAACAAATCCCAAAGCCAGTCACGTGGCAATAGACATGTTTTCGCACAACTGTATTTATTTAAGATAATGCGTCAGATAGAAAGAGTTTCGCATTTCTATTATATTTACCTTATAAAGCCTCTCTATAAAAATGATATGCCACTGCATATTATGATTGTTTCATAATAAATATTGCATAAATACTTACGCAATTTCATAAACAAAAATTTATTTAATGAGCCATGTTTGGAAAGCGTCGTCATTACGATAAATATAAACTTTTAAACTAACTATAGATAGATATATATTTATATATCTCATAGAGGAAGATTTATTGTTTAAGAGTTGCTAATATTTTCAAAACTTGCCACAAATTTTTAAAGGTTTTCCAAGGGAACTAAATCTTGCTTCCTCCCTTTCTCCCACATGTTTTCCTCATTTGCACAGGAGCAGAGCAACCTTCATGCGGGCCCTGGTTCAGTTCCCTAACGTCCGAGCTATTGGACATTACAAATTTCACTAAATGATGCAGTATCTTAGCTGCCCCTCTAATTATAAAGGTGTTAACCTTTGAGTGCTAGTTCTCAAAAGGTTCTTTACCTCAGAAAGAGAGAGAGAGATTCTATTTTTGTCCATATTTGAGTGGAATGTTGAGCAATCTTCGTGCAAGTCCTGGTTCAGTTCCCCAACGTCCGAGCTATTGCACATAGCAAATTTCACTAAATGAGGCAATATCTTGCCCCTCACCCCCCCCCCCCTGACCAACTATTTTAGGGCAGTAACTAAGCAATTGCAATCCATTCATCCAGCTGGTGACTTGCCAGTGACTGTATAAAGAATGTGTGTTCTTGGACCATTATGACCTCTTCGTGTATTTTCATCCCCTCACACATTTGAGTATTTGTTCACCCCCCCCCCCAAAAAAAAAACTGTTCAAGAAAATGCTAGCTTATTTATACCAATATTTGGATATAAAAAAAAATAACTCGACATTTGTACAATTTTTTATTTACATAAATAAATAAGTCTCTATGCCCTTTTTTTTGTCATCTTAGGAAATAATCGGTTGAAGGACATGCGAAATGGTGCATCTGCAAATGGGGCAGTTTCTCATAGATAAAAGACAATTACTGCATGTTACCATATGTCTACAGGGCAGCAGTACGACACTCAACGCTTTATCAAAGCACACCTTACACAAAATATCAGCAGCCCAAGACGTTGGCGTAGATGTGTTCATCACAGTTTCAACATGGGATGCTGCATCAAAGTCTGTGGCCTCTTCGCCAGTTTCAACATCCATTTCATTAGCGACTATAGTCGTCTCTTCTGCCTCTGTTTCAACAGGAGAAGGTAAAGCGCGCAAACCAAGATTAGTGGTCATGAACCCGCTCATTGATCCAACAACGTCGACATCCATTTCATTAGCTGAGGCGACTGTTTCCAAGTCAGAGGCGCCCTACCTTCCACATCCTCATGATGATGAATTCCCCTCAAACCAATTTCGGCTTTAGTGCTCTCTTGCATATATCACAACATAAATTCTATACATCTGGCCTCCGTAAGAAACGGTAATAAATCTTTGGTGCTTTTGAGATATAGCCTTAAGGCTGGTCTCACACAGACATCAGGAAATCCAAAATATTCAATTAATGGTGGGAAAAAACCCAAACCTTCCATCAGCCCAGTTAAAAGATGTTCATCTATGGGTTTTAGAATTCGACTCTGTGAAGATTTTCTAGCATTCTTAATGAACTGTGCATCCTTTTTAATATTGACAAAGGTACACTCAGGATACCATTGCGCGTGCAGTGTCCAAGGGTCGTCAGCGGGTTCCCAATTTCGCAAACCATTCCCACAGAAAAAACAGCGCACGTGGTCACTTAGGCCTGTAAATTTAAGAAAAAAAAATATTCCCATTCATTATTATTAATATAGCTCACATCCAGCAATGTTGTAATACAAAACACACACACACACTAAAAAATAACAAACTCCAACAATATTTGTTTACCACAGAAGAAAAATCCTGATTCTGCCAATTTGTGAGATGTTTGCTTGACACAACCAGTCCAGCTGAGGTCGAATGTTTCCAAACGCTGTTTGTATGTTCCCAAGCCTGGATATCTAGGTTAGCGTATGGAATTACCCCCAGAACCTGCAAATCATCTCCAGTCATTTTAGTTTCTTCCTCGCGGGGTGGGGTCTCTAAAAAACAAAGATGCTCCATCACATATATGATTAAGACACAAGTTCTAAGTCAATTCTTCAGAACAAAAAAAAAATTATTTGAAAAAGACGTTTATACTTATTTTTGTTCTCCCTCCACATCCCCCAATACTAATTATACACAGATAAACTAGTAAATTATATTTATGCAATATACTCACGATCAGATGTTGCCATATTCTTTGGTTCGAATAGGGGTGAAAAGAAATCCAGCCCATATTCGAATGCCATTTTGGTGATTTCCAAAGGAACGTTATTGTCCTTTTCGCCTCTTATGAAGGAACAATTTGGCGACACTTTCGCATGCCTACCACGGGGCATATCGCCCTCAATCCAAGCATGCACAACTTGACAACAAAAGGCGCAGGAACAATGATCCGTAACTCTCAGATAATAGAATCCCTCATTCGCCAGGTCTTGGGGGTTTAGCCACTCGACAGGCCAATTTATAAAGGTGTCTAAACGCATTTGGGCACATTTAAGACTATCCCTAAAGTAAAACGTTTTAGTACGGGAAGGCTCCATTGTGTATTGGTGCGACACTGGCGAATAGAGGCAAGATCCTAGGCTATATATATTGCCCGTCCGTTCCCTCCCCGAAATAAGTATCAAAGATCGCTACATATATGCGGGTTTCTTTTTTGTTTGGCAATTCTAGCCACCGCTACTCTTTTTTTTATGGCATAATTATGAGGAAACAGGGAAAGGAAAAAAAAATGACTCACAAATGTGCTAAATCATGTTGCATAATGCAGTGAATTAAAAAAAAAAAAGATGGCAGTTGGTAGCCTAGGAAAGGTGACCAAGTACTCCTTTTTGTGATAATTATCAAGAAATGTCATTTTTTTTTTTTTTTGAGATATATACAAGAGTTGTTACATTCTTGTACAGCCACTAGTACGCGTAGCGTTTCGGGCAGGTCCCTGGAATACGATCCCCAGCCGCGAAGAATCGTTTTTTCATCCAAGTACACATTTTACTGTTGCGTTAAACAGAGGCTACAGTTAAGGAATTGCGCCCAGTAAATCCTCCCCGGCCAGGATACGAACCCATGACATAGCGCTAGCGGAACGCCAGGCGAGTGTCTTACCACTACACCACGGAGACTGTAACTACATAAGGTATCCCTAATGTGAATAAGTTATCACAAACCTTCCAATAATGATGTGGCTTCCATGACATTGGGAACCTTGATATATATATATATATATATATATATATATATATATATATATATATATATATATATATATATATATATATATATATATATATATATATATATTCACTGAGGGAATATGGTCTAATTATGGTTTTTCATTGGGTGGGGGGGGATTAAAAAAAATTGTAACATGTCGCACTGTGTTTGACCTTTCCTGCTTCTGAAAAAAGGTTGCCAGTGTTTGGGTCAATAGCTGATGTATATTGATATTTTTATGGCAAGATATTTCGAGATGCATATTGTGCTATTTGAGTTTTTTTTTGTTTTTTATACTAATTAAGTCGGTAAAAAAATGTTCCTATGGGTTTCTTGTTGGTCGAGGCCCTTATAATGATAATATAAATATTTGCTCAGCATGTGGTAACTTTACACACACTAGCAGGGATGGAAATATAAGGGCGCAAAGCCCCCACGACGAATATTCGCAGGGTCGGCAAAAGGAGTAGTAGTGTAAAAGGAGACAGATAGAGAATTGATTTTCAGAAACGGTTGGGACTTCCACGCCGACTTGACTCCCGGGGTCGGATTCGAGCAAAACCTATTTTTAGAGTTGGTTGGGTTAGGGCACAGACGGCGCGCACCTGGCTGGATGGCTGGGTGGGGTTGTGGTCCTTTCCCCCTTGGGGTCCCCATGGCCCACCACCCAGGGTATACCAGAGCATCTCGTGTTCTATCTGAACCTGTTTTTTCACTTTTTGTCGCATATGTATAAGATGAGTCTAAAGCATCAAGAAGGGGGGCCCCTACTTATGAATTTATTAGAGGGTGCATGTTCAATAGATTCAAACCAAAAAATGCACTGGTGAAAGGAATATAACAGTTTTTTGGAGTATATTAATGGTGCTATTATATGTGTGCGTGTGTTTTTTTATGTAAATACAATATATCTGTTTTTTTTAATTCCTGCTGAGAAGTGTATCTGAAATAAAGGGTTTGTCTTTACATTTGGTAAGGTTTCAATAATCAGGCAAAAAATAAATGAGAACAGGACTCAAGTCATATTTGCGCCAGTTACCCCAGATATATGTTCCATTTTCTGTAAATGGTCAGAGGTGGGTGGAGAGAACGGGGGCGCGATGTTCTTGACCAATCAGGACTCGAGTAGAAAAATTCTCTTTCTGTCCCGGGTCATGGGCCAATCAGGTGAAATTTTCCTTTTTTGTCACGGGGGTGTCACGTGACCTGACGTCAGCAATAGGGACCCCCTACCTATGAATGCCCCAGTGGGGTCAAGCATACAAGGGGGGTCAAGATTCCTTACAAAGACCAAGTTGGATATTTAGGTGTAGTAGGCCTTATCTTGAATTTGCATGATACTGTAGGGGTACATTGACATGAAGGGCGAACCATAGAACAGGATTTGTATGTGAGAGGGGTCATATTAGGGTTTTAAGGAAGTTAAAATAGCTTTAAAGAGTCCTGTGTGTTTGATGGTGGGTAAATGTTCAGTCAATAATTCTCGTGTTTTTAATCTGAATGAGGGGTCCTAGTTTGCGTTCTAGTCGAAAAATGAGTTCCTTAGTATATTTGCTATGGAAAATGAGTTTTCAGTACTCTATATAATTTGAAATGAGGTCAAGAAAGACATGTTTATATGAGAGAAGAGTCAGGTTGGAAACTGTTTATTCCAGTCCCCCCTCCCCCACTCGGTTTTGCTCCGTTTTCTGTAGCCAAAGTAAAGATTCCATTTTCTGTGGCATTCAGTTGATTACTAGTGGAAGAAAGGCATGCTAGCATTTGTATGTTCTAACCTGTTTATAGATTTTATGGATGTAATTGTCGGCCTCAAATTAAATTTTAATATGAAAAATAGCATCAAATGTATGTCTATCTTTTGTAATAAACATTAGACACATTGACATTTATGTTAACTGCTAAATTGACATAAAAGTTAACTGCTAAATAGTGGGGCCTCAGCCATATTGTGTTGGGTTTGACACTCCAGACGTCAATTTGACACTCGTAATTATACTATGAAGGAAAGTAGTTGAGTGTTTTAACTGTTTTAAGCAATTTATATAAATTAGGAATATGGTAATGTGTTTTGCTATCATTTATACATCACAAACTCTATCAACATCAGGGGCCCGAGACTGTTCAACACGCTCCCTACACATAAGGGGCATAACTGGCAAACCCCTCACAGTGTTCAAGAGAGAACTGGATAAGCACCTCCAGAGGATACCTGATCAACCAGGCTGTGACTCATACGTCAGGCTGCGAGCAGCCGCGTCCAACAGCCTGGTTGATCAGTCCAGCAACCAGAAGGCCTGGTCGATGACCGGGCCGCGGAGACGCTAAGCCCCGGAAGCACCTCAAGGTAACCTCGAGGTAAAGTAATCACACCTAAAAATTTAAAAGTCGAATCC
The DNA here is from genome assembly GCA_020271785.1 of Procambarus virginalis. Taxonomy (NCBI): domain Eukaryota; kingdom Metazoa; phylum Arthropoda; class Malacostraca; order Decapoda; family Cambaridae; genus Procambarus; species Procambarus virginalis. The sequence continues at coordinate 6,290 of WNGS01003273.1, forward strand.
ATCAGTTTCCGTTTTTATGTCAGTGGTAGTGTATCAAGCGCAAAGGGTTTTAGAAAATGTTAGACCTCCACCTTTCAAAAGTGACAAGATGAATTCATTTTGGCATTACTGTCATTACTTTGGAAGTTTTTAATGATAGCACATGCTTAAACAAACTCGCTCGCAAAAACAAAAACTCATACACAAACTCAATTTTTTTTTGGTTCAACTTACACAAATAACCCAGGGCTTTCACATTTACGCAAATACTTAGTCCCCCCTAAACTTAAAACAGTTGCACAATCTTACTTAAACACATAGGGCAAAATAGAGAGAGACTTTTGACAAGCTACCGGCCTCCTATCCTCACCAAGGCTACTAATTCGCACATACTTAAACAAACACACTTGCTAAACTCTTATATACAAACAAAAACTCAATTTTTTAACTTACACAAATAACACGGACTTTTGCACATTCACACACACAAAAAAATGCTTAGTCCCCCCTAGACGGCCTCACTTTATGCCGGTTGGCATTCAATCCCCCGACCATCCAAGTGGTTGGGCCACCATTCCCTCCTCCCATCCTATTCCCAAATCCTTATCCTGACTCCTTTCCAGTGCTACATGATCGTAATGGCTTGGCGTTTTCTCCTGATAGTTCTATTCCATTCCATTCTTGACTAAATAACTAGCAATAAGTTTTAAGTCAATCTAATATTCCCATCTCACGCCCCCCAGAACTCTGCATATTCCTGCCCTCCAACAAATCCCAAAGCCAGTCACGTGGCAATAGACATGTTTTCGCACAACTGTATTTATTTAAGATAATGCGTCAGATAGAAAGAGTTTCGCATTTCTATTATATTTACCTTATAAAGCCTCTCTATAAAAATGATATGCCACTGCATATTATGATTGTTTCATAATAAATATTGCATAAATACTTACGCAATTTCATAAACAAAAATTTATTTTAATGAGCCATGTTTGGAAAGCGTCGTCATTACGATAAATATAAACTTTTAAACTAACTATAGATAGATATATATATTTATATATCTCATAGAGGAAGATTTATTGTTTAAGAGTTGCTAATATTTTCAAAACTTGCCACAAATTTTTTAAAGGTTTTCCAAGGGAACTAAATCTTGCTTCCTCCCTTTCTCCCACATGTTTTCCTCATTTGCACAGGAGCAGAGCAACCTTCATGCGGGCCCTGGTTCAGTTCCCTAACGTCCGAGCTATTGGACATTACAAATTTCACTAAATGATGCAGTATCTTAGCTGCCCCTCTAATTATAAAGGTGTTAACCTTTGAGTGCTAGTTCTCAAAAGGTTCTTTACCTCAGAAAGAGAGAGAGAGATTCTATTTTTGTCCATATTTGAGTGGAATGTTGAGCAATCTTCGTGCAAGTCCTGGTTCAGTTCCCCAACGTCCGAGCTATTGCACATAGCAAATTTCACTAAATGAGGCAATATCTTGCCCCTCACCCCCCCCCCTGACCAACTATTTTAGGGCAGTAACTAAGCAATTGCAATCCATTCATCCAGCTGGTGACTTGCCAGTGACTGTATAAAGAATGTGTGTTCTTGGACCATTATGACCTCTTCGTGTATTTTCATCCCCTCACACATTTGAGTATTTGTTCACCCCCCCCCCCAAAAAAAAAACTGTTCAAGAAAATGCTAGCTTATTATACCAATATTTGGATATAAAAAAAAATAACTCGACATTTGTACAATTTTTTATTTACATAAATAAATAAGTCTCTATGCCCTTTTTTTTGTCATCTTAGGAAATAATCGGTTGAAGGACATGCGAAATGGTGCATCTGCAAATGGGGCAGTTTCTCATAGATAAAGACAATTACTGCATGTTACCATATGTCTACAGGGCAGCAGTACGACACTCAACGCTTTATCAAAGCACACCTTACACAAAATATCAGCAGCCCAAGACGTTGGCGTAGATGTTTCATCACAGTTTCAACATGGGATGCTGCATCAAAGTCTGTGGCCTCTTCGCCAGTTTCAACATCCATTTCATTAGCGACTATAGTCGTCTCTTCTGCCTCTGTTTCAACAGGAGAAGGTAAAGCGCGCAAACCAAGATTAGTGGTCATGAACCCGCTCATTGATCCAACAACGTCGACATCCATTCATTAGCTGAGGCGACTGTTTCCAAGTCAGAGGGCGCCCTACCTTCCACATCCTCATGATGATGAATTCCCCTCAAACCAATTTCGGCTTTAGTGCTCTCTTGCATATATCACAACATAAATTCTATACATCTGGCCTCCGTAAGAAACGGTAATAAATCTTTGTGCTTTTGAGATATAGCCTTAAGGCTGGTCTCACACAGACATCAGGAAATCCAAATATTCAATTAATGGTGGAAAAAACCCAAACCTTCCATCAGCCCAGTTAAAAGATGTTCATCTATGGGTTTTAGAATTCGACTCTGTGAAGATTTTCTAGCATTCTTAATGAACTGTGCATCCTTTTTAATATTGACAAAGGTACACTCAGGATACCATTGCGCGTGCAGTGTCCAAGGGTCGTCAGCGGGTTCCCAATTTCGCAAACCATTCCCACAGAAAAACAGCGCACGTTGGTCACTTAGGCCTGTAAATTTAAGAAAAAAAATATTCCCATTCATTATTATTAATATAGCTCACATCCAGCAATGTTGTAATACAACACACACACACACACTAAAAAAATAACAAACTCCAACAATATTTGTTTACCACAGAAGAAAAATCCTGATTCTGCCAATTTGTGAGATGTTTGCTTGACACAACCAGTCCAGCTGAGGTCGAATGTTTCCAAACGCTGTTTGTATGTTCCCAAGCCTGGATATCTAGGTTTAGCGTATGGAATACCCCCAGAACCTGCAAATCATCTCCAGTCATTTTAGTTTCTTTCCTCGCGGGGTGGGGTCTCTAAAAAACAAAGATGCTCCATCACATATATGATTAAGACACAAGTTCTAAGTCAATTCTTTCAGAACAAAAAAAAATTATTTGAAAAAGACGTTTATACTTATTTTTGTTCTCCCTCCACATCCCCCAATACTAATTTACACAGATAAACTAGTAAATTATATTTATGCATATACTCACGATCAGATGTTGCCATATTCCTTGGTTCGAATGGGGTGAAAAGAAATCCAGCCCATATACGAATGCCATTTTGGTGATTTCCAAAGGAACGTTATTGTCCTTTTCGCCTCTTATAAGGAACAATTTGGCGACACTTTCGCATGCCTACCACGGGGCATATCGCCCTCAATCCAAGCATGCACACTTGACAACAAAGGCGCAGGAACAATGATCCGTAACTCTCAGATAATAGAATCCCTCATTCGCCAGGTCTTGGGGTTTAGCCACTCGACAGGCCAATTTATAAAGGTGTCTAAACGCTTTGGGCACATTAAGACTATCCCTAAAGTAAAACGTTTTAGTACGGGAAGGCTCCATTGTGTATTGGTGCGACACTGGCGAATAGAGGCAAGATCCTAGGCTATATATATTGCCCGTCCGTTCCCTCCCCGAAATAAGTATCAAAGATCGCTACATATATGCGGGTTTCTTTTTTGTTTTGGCAATTCTAGCCACCGCTACTCTTTTTTTATGGCATAATTATGAGGAAACAGGGAAGGGAAAAAAAATGACTCACAAATGTGCTAAATCATGTTGCATAATGCAGTGAATTAAAAAAAAAAAA
>WNGS01003274.1:0-14056 GCA_020271785.1 Procambarus virginalis
TTATTTGATATCTTCTCGTCTTCTTTCTAGTGAGTACATTTGGAGGGCTTTTAGATGATCCCAATAATTAGGTGCTTTATCGCGTCTATGCGTGCCGTATATGTTCTCTGTATTCCCTCTATTTCAGCAATCTCTCCTGCTCTGAAGGGGGAAGTGAGACTGAGCAGTACTCAAGACGGGACAACACAAGTGACTTGAAGAGTACAACCATTGTGATGGGATCCCTGGATCTGAAAGTTCTCGTAATCCATCCTATCATTTTTCTGGCTGTCGCAATATTTGCTTGGTATGCAAATATTGCGACAGCCAGAAAAAAAGAGAGGGGTGGGAAGACTGCATATTTTTGATTGTCAAAAAGCCTTTGACACAGTACCCACAGAGAACTATGTCACAAGCTGGAGATGCTGGTAGTGGTAGTGGTAGTGGAAGCAAAGGTGCTCCATTATATAATGGAGTACCTAAGCAACATAAGACAAGGAGTTACTGTGAGAGGAGGGAGGGAGGTCTCAAGAGTGGCGAGGCGTCACCAGTGGAGTCCCACGGGGATCAGTCCTGGGACCCATACTGTTTCTGATATATGTAAATGATCTTTCAGAGGGAATAGACTTGTTCCTCTCAATGTTTGCTGATGATGCAAAAATTATGTGGAGGATTAAGACAGGAAGATAGTATGAGGCTACAAGATGACTTAGACAAACTGAATGAATGATCCAACAAATGGCTACTAAAGTTCAATCCGAGTAAATGTAAGGTAATGGAACTAGGCGGAGGAAACAGGAGGCCAGACACAGGATACCGAATGAAAGATGATGTCCTTCATGAAACAGAGAGAAAGATTTAGGAGTTGATATCACGCCAAACCTGTCTCCTGAAGCCCACAGCAAAATAATAACATCAGCAGCGTATGTAAGGCTGTCTAACGACAGAACTTCCTTCAGAAACCTGTGTAAGGAATCATTCAGGACCTTGTATACCACATATGTAATACCAATCCAGGATGCGGCCCCAGCATGGAGATCGTACATTGCCACTCACAAGACAAAGCTGGAAAAAGTTCAGAGGTATGCCACTAGAGGTATTCCAGATCACAGATCACGATTTGAGATTCGGCAGCCAGCATCCGTCACAGCCAGCCGTGTCTCTGGCTGCTCCAGCTCTCTCTGTCGCAGCACTTCACTCTAGAAGGTCGGACCTCACTCCCAGCCTGGTGTTTTATACCAGAAAGAGTCGGTGGGCCTTCTCCAGTGATGTGATTGGCGATTAGAGCACTACCAAGACAGCTCCTGCTGCTTCTACCATGCGTCATAAACGGTACAAGGTCCGGGGAACGCCCTTCGACGAGCTTGCGTTCTCCAAGACAATCCTCCTGAAGCTCTAGCAGTAGCTGGCTAACATCTATCGACACTGAACAAGAAGGCACAGACTTCGTCTTCGACTTCTCGAGCGAGGAGGACCTCGACGCACTGTTGCACAACCCCTACGAAATTCGTGAGAGGTACATCCTTCCCCACTACCCAAGTCAACATATTGCTGCCCGATTAGTCTTTGTCAGTAGCCTCAGCCAATGGATCTATGAACAGAACCGTGGATCATATATACTGGCCAACATCCAGGAATCAAACGAGGACAGGAGTTATATAACTCTGTCATGTGCAACAACCGCACCTTGAAGCTCATCTTCACTACAGTCGCTGGGCCTACCAGGGCTGCCAAGAACGGTTTCTACTGCTTCGATATCCACGTTTCATCACACCAAATGAAGATGGAAAGCTTCGACAACGTCAACCAGTGCCTCCGGTGCTACGAGTACACCCACTCCACCAAATGTCAACAGCGAATTCCAAAGTTTAGCCTCTGCTTAGCTTATCTCCATTATTCACGGTATACCAATCACGGTATAGCACAGTAAAAGCATTGACATTGACGGCCAGAATGATCGCTGGCATTAGCCCCCCAAGAATATGTGAGAATTCTGAATATTCTTTACAAAGCGATTGGTTCCCTAGCCTTCAACGTTCCTGATGAAGTCTACACCACCACCGCTTCATCCTCAAGTTCTCTAGCTCCGGATCCGGACTTGGACATCTTTGTGAGCACCGTCGCGCTTACGACGGTGCTCACATACTGTCAACAGTTGCAACGCTCGCTCCTGCTGCAACTGTATCACAGCCACTCTGGCGCCGACGCCTCCTCCTCCTTATCCATTGACAACTGCACAGTTCCACCTCTCTTGTGTGCTCCCACAGAACTATCTACATCTGCTGCAGGACCTGCGGCGACAACTCAATCTGCAATAACTCAAACCCTCAAGATTCACTGCCCTTGCTTTTGAGTCAGCCGACTCATTGGATGAAGAAGTCTCCGTTGGATCAACATCTCCGTGGTTGTACTCATCTAAAGATTTCCTTCTGGACGCTACCTCTAACGACAGCGCCACCATGACAACGCATAGTCAGACCAACGGAACTAACCAAGAAGCCCAAGAGGAAGAAGACCGTAGATCTGAGCCTGATAAAATCGTCAAGAAAAAAGTTCATCTACGAAACGTAGCAGCGAAGAACACCACCAGATCCGCGACGAGAAGCCCGGCCTCCTGCAAGACACATCAACGAGCAACCATGTGAATTCCACCCTACCACCAAACCACAGCGTCAGCTGCAAGTCTTATCTATGGTGGTTGGGTCACTGACCTTTTTAACCCCTCTTTGACTTGTCTCCAGTTCCTAGCGCAAGATTTCTGCATCCTCGTCCCTGCCTTCCATCTTCTGCTTACCTGCTCTATGGTCCTTGGAACATTGGAATGCCACTAGACTAGTCCCAGAACTAAGAGGCATGAATTACGAAGAATGGCTGCGTGAAATGCACCTCACTTCGCTGGAACAGGAGAGCTCGGGGAGACATGATAACCACATACAAAAATCTCAGAGGAATTGCCAGAGTAGATAAAGATAAACTGTTTAACACTGGTGGTACGCGAACAAGGGGACACAGGTGGAAACTGAGTACCCAAATGAGCCACATGGACGTTAGGAAGAATTTTTTCAGTGTCAGAGTAGTTAACAGATGGAATGCATTAGGCAGCGATGTGGTGGAGGTTGACTCCATACACAGTTTCAAATGTAGATATGATAGAGCCCAGTAAGCTCAGGAATCTGTATACCAGTTGATTGACAGTTGAGAGAAGGGACCAAAGAGCCAGAGCTCAACTCCCGCAAGCACAACTAGGTGAGCACACACACACACACACACACACCTAGCATGGGTGAGGAACTACTTAACAGGAAGGAGCCAGAGGGTAATGATAAGGGGCGAGAAGTCGGACTGGCGAACAGTAACGAGTGGAGTACCTCAAGTATCGGAGCTGGGACCAATCCTCTTTCTAATTTACGTAAATGATATGTTTACAGGAGTGGAATCATACATGTCAATGTTTGCGGATGACGCAAAATTAATGAGAAGAGCTGTGACAGATGAGGATTGTTGGATCCTCCAAGAATACTTAAACAGGTTGCAGAGATGGTCAGGGAAATGACTACTGGAGTTCAACACCAGTAAATGTAAAGTTATGGAAATGGGATCAGGTGATAGGCGACCTAAGGGACAGTACACAATGAAGGGGAACTGCCTACCTGTAACGAATCGAGAAAGAGACCTGGAAGTGGATGTGACACCTAATCTAACTCCTGAAGCACATATAAATAGGATAACGACAGCAGCGTACTCTACACTGGCGAAAATTAGAACTTCATTCAGAAACCTAAGTGAGGAGGCTTTAAGGGCGGTTTACACTGCCTACGTGAGGCCAGTCTTAGAGCATGCCGCGCCATCATGGAGCCCCCACCTGAAGAAACACATAAGATAACTGGAGAAGGTTCAGAGGTTTGCGACGAGGCTTGTCCCAGAGTTACGAGGGATGGGATATGAAGAGCGTCTGAAGGAACTGAACCTTACGACACTAGAGAAAAGAAGGGAGAAAGGAGATATGATAGGGACATATAAAATGCTCAAGAGAATTGACAAAGTGGAAATAGATGAAATGTTCACACGTAATAATAACAGAACGAGGGGACTTGGGTGGAAACTGGAAAATCAGATGAGTCACAGAGATGTTAGGAAGTTTTCTTTTAGCGTGAGAGTAGTAGAAAAATGGAATGCACTTGGGGAACAGGTTGTGGAAGCAAACTCTATTCATACTTTGAAAATTATGTATGATAGGGAAATGGGGCAGGAGTCATTGCTGTAAACAACCGATGGCTGGAAAGGCGGGATCCAAGAGTCAATGCTCGATCCTGCAGGCACAAATAGGTGAGTACAAATACGTGAGTACACACACACACACACACACACACACACACACACACACACACACACACACACACACAGGTGACAAAGATTAAGCAAGAAAGAGAGGGTGGGCAGATTGCATTTTCTTTGATTGTCGGAAAGCCTTTCACACTACCGCACAAGAGGCTGGTACATAAGCTGGAGAGACAGGCAGGTGTAGCTGGTAAGGTGCTCCAGTGGATAAGGGAGTACCTAAGCAACAGGAAGCAGAGAGTTACGGTGAGGGGTGAGACCTCCGATTGGCGTGAAGTCACCAGTGGAGTCCCACAGGGCTCTGTACTCGGTCCTATCTTGTTTCTGATATATGTAAATGATCTCCCGGAGGGTATCGATTCATTTCTCTCAATGTTTGCGGACGATGCCAAAATTATGAGAAGGATTAATTAAAACAGAAAAGGACTGTTTGAGGCTTCAAGAAGACCTAGACAAGCTGAAGGAATGGTCGAACAAATGGTTGTTAGAGTTTAACCCAACCAAATGTAATGTAATGAAGATAGGTGTAGGGAGCAGGAGGCCAGATACAAGGTATCATCTGGGAGAGGAAATTCTTCAGGAGTCAGAGAAAAAAAAAGACTTGGGGGGTTGATATCACGCCAGACCTGTCTCCTGCAGCACATATCAAGAGGATAACATCAGCGGCATATGCCAGGCTGGCCAACATACGAACGGCATTCAGAAACTTGTGTAAAGAATCATTCAGAACTTTGTATACCACATATGTCAGGCCAATCCTGGAGTATGCAGCCCCAGCTTGGAGTCCATATCTAGTCAAGGATAAGACTAAACTGGAAAAGGTTCAAAGGTTTGCCACCAGACTAGTACCCGAGCTGAGAGGTATGAGCCACGAGGAGAGACTACGGGAATTAAACCTCACTTCGCTGGAAGACAGAAGAGTTAGGGGGGATATGATCACCACATTTAAGATTCTGAAGGGAATTGATAGGGTAGATAAAGACAGGCTATTTAACACAAGGGGCACACGCACAAGGGGACACAGGTGGAAACTGAGTGCCCAAATGAGCCACAGAGATATTAGAAAGAACTTTTTCAGTGTCAGAGTGGTTGACAAATGGAATGCATTAGGAAGTATTGTGGTGGAGGCTGACTCCATACACAGTTTCAAGTGTAGATATGATAGAGCCCAATAGGCTCAGGAACCTGTACACCTGTTGATTGACGGTTGAGAGGCGGGACCAAAGAGCCAGAGCTCAACCCCCGCAAGCACAACTAGGTGAGTACACACACGCAAGAGAAGACAGGAACCTGTCTCACCTTTATCTTCATGGACCAAATATCTGAATAAAGCAGACGTTTCTCTCCTCATTCAACCTTCTTCCACCTGTTTTCCTCTCTCATGTCCGTCCCCCTTCATCCCCCCCCCTCTCACCTGTCTGAGGATGGCGTAGAAGACGTCGAGGTGAGAGCTGAGGTCGACGCCATCAGGCCCGGAGATCTGGGCCTCGTCGGTGTCCCTCTGCTCGTCGAACACGTCCAGCTGCACGGCCAGGTCCGCGTCCGTCCCCGCCGCTTGTCTGTCCGTACACGGCTGTGTTAGGCTCCTCTCTCACTCCCCTCTCCTCTCACTCTTCCCTCTCCTCTCACTCACCCCTCTCCTCTCACTCTCCCCCTCTACTCTCACTCACCCCTCTCCTCTCACTCTCCCCCTCTTCTCATTCACCCATCTCTCACTCACCCATACTCATCCATGGCCACTTGTCTGTTCATTCAGACGATATAGTCTCTTACCCACCCCAAATCATCTCTTGTCACTTGCCTTTCCACAGACCATATTAGGCTCCATTTACTCAACCCCTTACTCATCCCTGGCCGGTTGCCTGTCCGCACACACTTAATTTGGTTTCTCATTCCCTTGGCCTCTTACTCATTCTTGGCAATATTCTCACCCCTGGAAATTTACTGTCCTGGGAGCTGATCTTTTGCCTCCAGTTATACTTGATCTCTTATTCAACCCATATCACTTAATTACTCACATGTAGCCACTTACTCACCCTAGCCCATTTACTCAGCCATTATCACTCACCTCTGAGCACTTACACAGCCTTCACAACTTTCTCAGCCACAACAAATTACTCCTTTCAGACAACTTGCTCAACCCTGACAAGTTACTCAACTTCGACCCATTACTTAGTTTATCCAGTCACATAATTCAGCCTCTTACTCAGCTTGACTTGATTCAGTCTGACCCCAGTTCGATCCTGACATAGTTGCTCTCCTAACTTGGTTAATCCTATTACCCCTAACTCCCCAGCCACTTGACAACATTGAGGGTAAAGTTAGCACATGAGAGCTTCAGTACGGGGCTTGTGTAAGCCTTGAGCTCTTCACTCTAACATTGTTACTTGTGAAGGAAATATTAACACTTGAATACAACAATTATTTCATCCCCGTTCTCAAGCACACATTACCAGTCGTGACAGCGAGGCGTGGCTCTATCTCAAGTCTAAAGAGTATCTTCAGCAACCATTTAATAATATTTACAAATGATAAGAAGTTAAGGACAAGTATTTCTGGACTATTTTTAGCAGGTAAGACTTTTATGATGACTTTAAACATGTCTGGTGAATGACTTAAGATTATGAGGTGAGTGATGAATGGACGAGTTATTAACACGTGAACACGAGCACAGCTCAAGGGGAGCTCATATGTGTTCTGTGAACCTGCTTTTTGTTCATGGAGGGTTCTATGATCCTATTATAGTGAGTGTACCATTACTGGTGAGTGTACCATTACAGGTGAGTGTACCATTACAGGTGAGTGTACCATTACAGGTGAGTGTACCATTACTGGTGAGTGTACCATTACAGGTGAGTGTACCATTACAGGTGAGTGTACCATTACTGGTGAGTGTACCATTACTGGTGAGTGTACCATTACAGGTGAGTGTACCATTACAGGTGAGTGTACCATTACAGGTGAGTGTACCATTACTGGTGAGTGTACCATTACTGGTGAGTGTACCATTACAGGTGAGTGTACCATTACAGGTGAGTGTACCATTACTGGTGAGTGTACCATTACTGGTGAGTGTACCATTACAGGTGAGTGTACCATTACAGGTGAGTGTACCATTACAGGTGAGTGTACCATTACTGGTGAGTGTACCATTACTGGTGAGTGTACCATTACTGGTGAGTGTACCATTACAGGTGAGTGTACCATTACAGGTGAGTGTACCATTACAGGTGAGTGTACCATTACTGGTGAGTGTACCATTACTGGTGAGTGTACCATTACAGGTGAGTGTACCATTACAGGTGAGTGTACCATTACAGGTGAGTGTACCATTACAGGTGAGTGTACCATTACTGGTGAGTGTACCATTACTGGTGAGTGTACCATTACTGGTGAGTGTACCATTACTGGTGAGTGTACCATTACTGGTGAGTGTACCATTACTGGTGAGTGTACCATTACAGGTGAGTGTACCATTACTGGTGAGTGTACCATTACAGGTGAGTGTACCATTACTGGTGAGTGTACCATTACTGGTGAGTGTACCATTACTGGTGAGTGTACCATTACTGGTGAGTGTACCATTACAGGTGAGTGTACCATTACTGGTGAGTGTACCATTACAGGTGAGTGTACCATTACAGGTGAGTGTACCACTACAGGTGAGTGTACCATTACTGGTGAGTGTACCATTACAGGTGAGTGTACCATTACTGGTGAGTGTACCATTACTGGTGAGTGTACCATTACTGGTGAGTGTACCATTACTGGTGAGTGTACCATTACTGGTGAGTGTACCATTACTGGTGAGTGTACCATTACAGGTGAGTGTACCATTACAGGTGAGTGTACCATTACAGGTGAGTGTACCATTACTGGTGAGTGTACCATTACTGGTGAGTGTACCATTACAGGTGAGTGTACCATTACAGGTGAGTGTACCATTACAGGTGAGTGTACCATTACTGGTGAGTGTACCATTACAGGTGAGTGTACCATTACTGGTGAGTGTACCATTACAGGTGAGTGTACCATTACTGGTGAGTGTACCATTACTGGTGAGTGTACCATTACTGGTGAGTGTACCATTACAGGTGAGTGTACCATTACAGGTGAGTGTACCACTACTGGTGAGTGTACCATTACAGGTGAGTGTACCATTACTGGTGAGTGTACCATTACTGGTGAGTGTACCATTACTGGTGAGTGTACCATTACTGGTGAGTGTACCACTACTGGTGAGTGTACCATTACTGGTGAGTGTACCATTACAGGTGAGTGTACCATTACTGGTGAGTGTACCATTACAGGTGAGTGTACCATTACTGGTGAGTGTACCATTACTGGTGAGTGTACCATTACTGGTGAGTGTACCATTACTGGTGAGTGTACCATTACTGGTGAGTGTACCACTACAGGTGAGTGTACCATTACTGGTGAGTGTACCATTACTGGTGAGTGTACCATTACTGGTGAGTGTACCATTACTGGTGAGTGTACCATTACTGGTGAGTGTACCATTACTGGTGAGTGTACCATTACAGGTGAGTGTACCATTACAGGTGAGTGTACCATTACAGGTGAGTGTACCATTACAGGTGAGTGTACCATTACTGGTGAGTGTACCATTACTGGTGAGTGTACCACTACTGGTGAGTGTACCACTACAGGTGAGTGTACCATTACAGGTGAGTGTACCATTACTGGTGAGTGTACCATTACAGGTGAGTGTACCATTACTGGTGAGTGTACCATTACTGGTGAGTGTACCATTACTGGTGAGTGTACCATTACAGGTGAGTGTACCATTACTGGTGAGTGTACCATTACTGGTGAGTGTACCATTACTGGTGAGTGTACCATTACTGGTGAGTGTACCATTACTGGTGAGTGTACCATTACTGGTGAGTGTACCATTACAGGTGAGTGTACCATTACTGGTGAGTGTACCATTACAGGTGAGTGTACCATTACTGGTGAGTGTACCATTACTGGTGAGTGTACCATTACTGGTGAGTGTACCATTACTGGTGAGTGTACCATTACTGGTGAGTGTACCATTACTGGTGAGTGTACCATTACTGGTGAGTGTACCATTACTGGTGAGTGTACCATTACTGGTGAGTGTACCATTACAGGTGAGTGTACCATTACTGGTGAGTGTACCATTACAGGTGAGTGTACCATTACTGGTGAGTGTACCATTACTGGTGAGTGTACCATTACTGGTGAGTGTACCATTACTGGTGAGTGTACCATTACTGGTGAGTGTACCATTACTGGTGAGTGTACCATTACAGGTGAGTGTACCATTACTGGTGAGTGTACCATTACTGGTGAGTGTACCATTACAGGTGAGTGTACCATTACAGGTGAGTGTACCACTACTGGTGAGTGTACCATTACAGGTGAGTGTACCATTACAGGTGAGTGTACCATTACAGGTGAGTGTACCACTACTGGTGAGTGTACCATTACAGGTGAGTGTACCACTACTGGTGAGTGTACCATTACAGGTGAGTGTACCACTACTGGTGAGTGTACCATTACAGGTGAGTGTACCACTACTGGTGAGTGTACCATTACAGGTGAGTGTACCACTACTGGTGAGTGTACCATTACAGGTGAGTGTACCATTACTGGTGAGTGTACCATTACTGGTGAGTGTACCATTACTGGTGAGTGTACCACTACTGGTGAGTGTACCACTACTGGTGAGTGTACCATTACTGGTGAGTGTACCATTACAGGTGAGTGTACCATTACAGGTGAGTGTACCATTACTGGTGAGTGTACCATTACTGGTGAGTGTACCATTACAGGTGAGTGTACCATTACTGGTGAGTGTACCATTACTGGTGAGTGTACCATTACAGGTGAGTGTACCATTACTGGTGAGTGTACCATTACAGGTGAGTGTACCATTACTGGTGAGTGTACCATTACTGGTGAGTGTACCACTACAGGTGAGTGTACCATTACAGGTGAGTACCATTACTGGTGAGTGTACCATTACAGGTGAGTGTACCATTACAGGTGAGTGTACCATTACTGGTGAGTGTACCATTACTGGTGAGTGTACCATTACTGGTGAGTGTACCATTACAGGTGAGTGTACCATTACTGGTGAGTGTACCATTACAGGTGAGTGTACCATTACTGGTGAGTGTACCATTACTGGTAAAGTACCACTACAGGTGAGTGTACCACTACAGGTGAGTGTACCATTACAGGTGAGTGTACCACTACTGGTGAGTGTACCATTACAGGTGAGTACCATTACTGGTGAGTGTACCATTACTGGTGAGTGTACCATTACAGGTGAGTGTACCATTACAGGTGAGTGTACCATTACAGGTGAGTGTACCATTACTGGTGAGTGTACCATTACTGGTGAGTGTACCATTACAGGTGAGTACCATTACTGGTGAGTGTACCATTACTGGTGAGTGTACCATTACAGGTGAGTGTACCATTACAGGTGAGTGTACCATTACAGGTGAGTGTACCATTACTGGGGAGTGTACCACTACTGGTGAGTGTACCATTACAGGTGAGTGTACCATTACTGGTGAGTGTACCACTACTGGTGAGTGTACCATTACAGGTGAGTACCATTACTGGTGAGTGTACCATTACTGGTGAGTGTACCATTACAGGTGAGTGTACCATTACGGTGAGTGTACCATTACAGGTGAGTGTACCATTACTGGTGAGTGTACCACTACTGGTGAGTGTACCATTACAGGTGAGTGTACCATTACTGGTGAGTGTACCACTACTGGTGAGTGTACCATTACAGGTGAGTACCATTACTGGTGAGTGTACCATTACTGGTGAGTGTACCATTACAGGTGAGTGTACCATTACTGGTGAGTGTACCATTACAGGTGAGTGTACCATTACTGGTGAGTGTACCACTACTGGTGAGTGTACCATTACTGGTGAGTGTACCACTACAGGTGAGTGTACCACTACTGGTGAGTGTACCATTACTGGTGAGTGTACCATTACAGGTGAGTGTACCATTACTGGTGAGTGTACCACTACAGGTGAGTGTACCATTACAGGTGAGTGTACCATTACTGGTGAGTGTACCATTACTGGTGAGTGTACCATTACTGGTGAGTGTACCATTACTGGTGAGTGTACCATTACTGGTGAGTGTACCGTTACAGGTGAGTGTACCGTTACTGGTGAGTGTACCATTACTGGTGAGTGTACCATTACTGGTGAGTGTACCACTACTGGTGAGTGTACCATTACAGGTGAGTGTACCACTACTGGTGAGTGTACCATTACTGGTGAGTGTACCATTACTGGTGAGTGTACCACTACTGGTGAGTGTACCACTACAGGTGAGTGTACCATTACTGGTGAGTGTACCATTACTGGTGAGTGTACCACTACTGGTGAGTGTACCATTACTGGTGAGTGTACCATTACTGGTGAGTGAACCATTACAGGTGAGTGCACCATTACTGGTGAGTGTACCATTACAGGTGAGTGTACCATTACTGGTGAGTGTACCACTACTGGTGAGTGTACCATTACTGGTGAGTGTGCCATTTCTGGTGAGTGTACCATTACTGGTGAGTGTACCATTACTGGTGAGTGTACCATTACTGGTGAGTGTACCACTACTGGTGAGTGTACCATTACAGGTGAGTGTACCACTACAGGTGAGTGTACCATTACAGGTGAGTGTACCATTACTGGTGAGTGTACCATTACAGGTGAGTGTACCATTACAGGTGAGTGTACCAATACTGGTAAGTGTACCATTACTGGTGAGTGTACCATTACTGGTGAGTGTACCATTACTGGTGAGTGTACCATTACTGGTGAGCGTACCACTACAGGTGAGTGTACCATTACTTATGAGTGTACCACTACTGGTGAGTGTACCATTACAGGTGAGTGTACCATTACTGGTGAGTGTACCATTACTGGTGAGTGTACCACTACAGGTGAGTGTACCATTACTGGTGAGTGTACCATTACTGGTGAGTGTACCACTACTGGTGAGTGTACCATTACTGGTGAGCGTACCACTACAGGTGAGTGTACCATTACTTATGAGTGTACCACTACTGGTGAGTGTACCATTACTGGTAGGTGTACCATTACTGGTGAGTGTACCACTACTGGTGAGTGTACCATTACAGGTGAGTGTACCAATACTGGTGAGTGTACCATTACTGGTGAGTGTACCATTACTGGTGAGTGTACCACTACTGGTGAGTGTACCATTACTGGTGAGCGTACCACTACAGGTGAGTGTACCATTACTGGTGAGTGTACCACTACTGGTGAGTGTACCATTACTGGTGAGTGTACCATTACTGGTGAGTGTACCACTACTGGTGAGTGTACCATTACTGGTGAGTGTGCCATTACAGGTGAGTGTACCATTACTGGTGAGTGTACCATTACTGGTGAGTGTACCACTACAGGTGAGTGTACCATTACTAGTGAGCGTACCATTACTGGTGAGTGTACTACTGGTGAGTGTACCACTACAAGTATGTACCATTACTGGTGAGTGTACCATTACTGGTGAGTGTACCATTACTGGTGAGTGTACCATTACTGGTGAGTGTACCATTACTGGTGTGTACCACTACAGGTGAGTGTACCAGTACTGGTGAGTGTACCATTACTGGTGAGTGTACCATTACTGGTGAGTGTACCACTACTGGTGAGTGTAACCATTACAGGTGAGTGTACCACTACTGGTGAGTGTACCATTATTGGTGAGTGTACCACTACTGGTGAGTGTACCACTACTGGTGAGTGTACCATTACTGGTGAGTGTACCATTACTGGTGAGTGTACCACTATTGGTGAGTGTACCATTACAGGTGAGTGTACCATTACTGGTGAGTGTACCATTACAGGTGAGTGCACCATTACTGGTGAGTGTACCATTACAGGTGAGTGTGCCATTACTGGTGAGTGTACCACTACTGGTGAGTGTACCATTACAGGTGAGTGTGCCATTACAGGTGAGTGTACCATTACAGGTGAGTGTACCATTACAGGTGAGTGTACCATTACAGGTGAGTGTACCATTACTGGTGAGTGTACCATTACAGGTGAGTGTACCATTACAGGTGAGTGTACCATTACAGGTGAGTGTACCATTACAGGTGAGTGTACCATTACAGGTGAGTGTACCATTACAGGTGAGTGTACCATTACAGGTGAGTGTACCATTACAGGTGAGTGTACCATTACAGGTGAGTGTACCATTACTGGTGAGTGTACCATTACAGGTGAGTGTACCATTACAGGTGAGTGTACCATTACAGTGAGTGTACCATTACAGGTGAGTGTACCATTACAGGTGAGTGTACCATTACAGGTGAGTGTGCCATTACTGGTGAGTGTACCACTACTGGTGAGTGTACCATTACAGGTGAGTGTGCCATACTGGTGAGTGTGCCATTACTGGTGAGTGTACCATTACAGGTGAGTGTGCCATTACTGGTGAGTGTACCATTACTGGTGAGTGTACCATTACAGGTGAGTGTACCATTACAGGTGAGTGTACCATTACTGGTGAGTGTACCATTACAGGTGAGTGTGCCATTACTGGTGAGTGTACCACTACTGGTGAGTGTACCATTACAGGTGAGTGTACCATTACAGGTGAGTGTACCATTACTGGTGAGTGTACCATTACAGGTGAGTGTACCATTACAGGTGAGTGTACCATTACAGGTGAGTGTACCAT
>WNGS01003274.1:46236-57122 GCA_020271785.1 Procambarus virginalis
CAGAGATCTCTCCCCCGCTGAAAGGGGAAGGTGAACATCGAGCAGCACTGAAGTGGAGGAAGCACAAGTGATTGGAATAATCTGAGCATTGTGATGGAGTCCCTGGATTTGAAGGTTTTCATAATCACTCAATAATTAGTTTGGCTGAACATATATTTGATTAGTTATGCACATTAAACGTCAGTTCATCTGCCATCATTATTACCAGATCTTTTACGTGTCGTTTTCCCTGAGTCTTTTGACTCTGTTTTAACTTCTGAATTTTCATGTGTAAGTATTTTGATTAATTTGTACCATTCCTAAGTGTTGTATCTGGAATTTATCACTATTAAAATCCTATTATTTTCTACTGCCCGCTTGAAGGCATTATTATATCCGCTTATTCTGCTTCAATGTCTTCCTCAAAGGTAATTTTCATGTGGATTTTTTGTATCTCTGCCAAGGACGACATAAAGCATTGTCTTGTATTTTGTCTATATTTGATATGAGAATGAGAAACAAAAGTGGTGCAAGTACAATGCCTTGGGGTACCGAGATTTTCACTGTCCTTGGACTAGACTTTGTGACTGTTACTTCTCCATTCTATTTGACAGGAATTCGATGTTCTCTCACTACTTTACCTGTTATTCCAATGGCGTTCATTTTACTGTCTATCATTCCAGGTCACATTTAACAAATGCTTTATTAAGGTCTATTGCTTTAATAAGGCACGTTATATTTCTTCTAATGATTCCGTGAATTATCACGGTGGTTGAGTAATTGTAAAAGACTGGATCTTCTCGCTCTAAATCCATGTTGACCTGGATTGTGAAGTTAATTGTTCTCCATAAAGCTGGAGATTTAACTCCTGATCACTGTGTCAAAAACTGTGTGTGATGTTAGTGTGATCAGTCAACAATATTTAGCCAATACCTCCCTTATGGAGCAGAGTTATATTTACTCATTTATGTACTGCTGTTATCTCCCCCGTAACCAAGCTTTTTTGTCATGGTACACTGAGCGCTCGTGCTACTGGTACTTTATATTTCTTAATATATAGTGCCAGGAATCTGGACCAGTGACTGTTGTCGATTTCTTTATCAAAGTTTACTTTGCATGTTATATTGTTCAAGTTTTGTTAGAAAGTCGGGATCCAAGAGCTAATGGCTCGATTCTGCAGACACAAATATGGCTCCAAAGTCACGTTAAGCCGCAGGCTCCACTCCTGGTGGTGCAAGAACACACCCACCCGGGACACCGAGACTAACAAGAGGTGGTACTCACACTCGGAACTGCTTGAGGAAGATGTTGATGTTGAGAGACCTCTTCCCGTCCAGCAAGTTGATCTGCCAACACACAAATATAATCAAACAATAGTCATGATAATACAAGTTCATTTCTGACTATTTCAGCAGTCTTGGATAGTTTGATGTTTGTTTATGTAGATTAAAGATGGTTTTCAAAGATATTAATGACCCTTAAGTTATCCACAAAGGTTTTCCAGATGACAAAAGTGTCTCCATCAACCAACAGAAGAACAGAAATATTAATGCAAATCACCAATTATTCATCAGAGGTTTTTCAATAATTATCCTTTTAAGTCCTATAAGTTTCTTTTTAGTCCTATAAGTTTCTAAGGAGATTCTTATCACTAGAGAAAAAGTCCTAACATCACCGAGTAAAAACCGCTATCGCAGGCCCTTCACATTCTGTGAGACAAAGCCTAGATACTGGCGTTATCCCTGACATACTAAAACAGCAGAGATAGCACCACTCCATAAAGGAGGAAATAAGGCAGAGGCAAAAATTACAGGCCGATAGCACTAACATCACACATCATAAAAATCCTTGAGAGAGTGCTAAGAAGTAAGATCACAAAACACATGGAATCACAGCATCTCCATAACCCCGGACAACATGGTTTCAGAACAGGGCGCTCTTGCCTGTCACAGTTGCTGGACCACTATGACATGACACTAGATGCCATGGAAGACAAACAAAACGCTGACGTAATTTACACAGATTTTGCAAAAGCCTTTGACAAATGTGACCATGGTGTTATTGCACATAAAATGCGTGCAAAAGAAAAATTGGCAGATGGATCTACAATTTCCTGATTAACAGAACCCAATGTGTAATAGTCAACAACTAAAATCCGTCCATCAACTGTGAAGAGCTCAGTCCCCCAGGGTACTCCAGTACTTTTTCTCATCCTCATATCGGACATTGACAAGGACACAATCAATAGTACTGTATCAACCTTTGCAGATGACACTAGGATCTTCATGAGAGTAGGCAACATAGAGGACACGGCAACCTCCAGTCAGATGTAAATCAGGTCTTTCTATGGGCTACAATAAATTATATGGTGTTTAACGAAGAAAGTTCCAGCTCATGCGCTACGGAAAAAAATAAAATTTAAAAACGGAAACCACGTTCAAAACTCAGTCAAATCATAACATAGAACGAAAAGGCAATGTAAAGGATCTGGGTGTACTCATGTCGGAAGACCTTACCTTTAAAGAACACAATAAAGAAGCCGTCACAACTGCAAGAAAAACGACAGGTTGGATAACAAGAACCTTTCACACTGGAGATGCTATACCGATGATGATAGTTTTCAAGACACTAGTGCTCTCTAGAGTGGAGTACTGCTGCACAATGACAGCCCCTTTCAAAGATGGAAATATTGCTGACCGGGAGAGCATGCAGAGATCGGTTACTTCTAGAACCCACTCAGTAAAACAAATCGACTTGAGAATGGTCCAGGACGGACTGAAACGTCGTCGTCCCTTCACTTTTTAGTGTGTGGTTTGGTCAACACTCAGTAAAACATCTAAACTACTGGGACCGACTAAAATGCCTAACTGTACTCTCTTGAGCGCAGGCGGGAGAGGTACATAATAATTTACACGTAGAAAATATTAAAGGGGCTGGTCCCAAACCTACACACAAAAAACACCACATGAGACCAGAAGTAAGTAATTGTCAAAAAGAAGGCACTAAACCGGGAAGTCTATGTAGCAAGATCAAATGTGCGGGATAATCAGAGGGCGCTAAGTATCACCAAGGATGCCAATACGAGAACAGAAACGCATAAGTTGAACGATATCAAACGTATCAGAGTCACCAACAATACTATCGAGAGACAGCGACCGTGAGGGACGGTCTGAAAACAAGACACACGCTCGTCCCGGAAGTCAGGACATTCAACAAGGACATGCACGACCGTAAGAGGGACAATGCAATTAGGACAAGAAGGAGCAGGGCGGCGCTCCATCAAGTGACCATGAGTTAAGCGAGTATGGCCAATACACAACCTCGCCAGGCCGTTTCCCATCGCCGGTTACGGTGGTAGGAGGACGGCCACGAGGACACACAACTCTAAGAGTACGTAGTTTGTTACCAGTAACAGACGACCAACAAGCCTGCCAATGGGTAAGGATGGAGGAATGGATAACCGGGTAAAAGTCGGAATAAGGAATACCTTTACGAGAGATGGGACAAGAGCGGACAGCTTCCCTAGCGGCAGCATCCCACACTCATTTAAAGAGACACCAATATGGCTGGGAACCCAACAAAACTCAACTGACTTAAATTTACTGTGAACAAGAAACAGCCAATGCTGGATCTCGACAACCACTGGATGAACCGGATTAAAGTACCCGAGAACCATGAGGGCACTACGAGAGTCAACAACAACTACAAAGGAAGATTGACAACGAGAAAGCAGGAGACGAAGAGCATAGAGAAAAGCATAAAGCTCCGCTGTGAAGATGCTAGTCTCCGGAGGTAAGCGACACATATAAGTGCGATCAGGAAAAACAACAGAGTAGCCAACACCGTCCGCAGACTTACACCCATCAGTGAAGACGGAAACGGAGTTAGAGTGAGAAGAAAAGTGCTCAAGGAAAAGGCGTTTTAGAACCGTAGGAGGTGTAAAAGCTTTAGTGATGCGCATGAGACCAGAAGACATGGCAGGATGTGCAGAATACCCCCTCCCCCCGTTGAAAAGCAAAGGTGCAACAGGTACTCTGAGAGAGAACTCTATCAACATCAGAGGCCCCACGACTGTTCAACACGCTTACACTACACTTAAGGGACATAACTGGCCGACCCCTCACAGTGTTCAAGAGAGAACTGGATAAGCACCTCCAAAGGATACCTGATCAACCAGGCTGTGACTCATACATCAGGCTGCGAGCAGCTGCGTCCAACAGCCTGGTTGACCAGTCGAGTTGACCAACGAGGAGGCCTGGTAGACGGGGACGCTAAGCCTCGAAAACATCTCATGGTAACCTCAAGGTAAGGTATCACAGCATCAGTACCGAGCTGAGTGGACAAGGTAATGTTCCCATGTGGCCGGATACCACGGACACGTGACCGGATACCACGGACACGTGACCGGATACCAGGGACACGTGACCGGATACCACGGACACGTGACCGGATACCAGGGACACGTGACCGGATACTTCAGTCAGACAGCCGGATACCACAATCAGCAGGGTAAAATATCAGACACCGAAATATTTGAGGGGCCTAGAACATAAGACATGCCTTGAATACAAGTGGAACCTTAAGAGAGACCCAGAACTTAAGAGAGAGACCCAGAACTTAAGAGAGAGACCCAGAACTTAAGAGAGAGACCCAGAACTTAAGAGAGAGACCCAGAACTTAAGAGAGAGACCCAGAACTTAAGAGAGACCCAGAACTTAAGAGAGACCCAGAACTTAAGAGAGAGACCCAGAACTTAAGAGAGAGACCCAGAACTTAAGAGACACATAACATAACAAAGTCTATAAATTAAAGGTGGTGGGATAAGGTGAAGAATGCGGTTTAGCCACAGCGAGGTACGGTAACAGAAGCCACCATGATCCAAGAGTGACGGAGGTCCCGCCTTGAATTGTCGTTAGTGTTGGACATTGTGTCCACGGAGTTAGTTTACCGTAATAGATTACCTGGAGAGGGTTTAGGGAGTTCTACTCCCCCAAGCCCGGCCTGAGGCCAGGCTCAACTTGGTCCATAACTTGGTACAACAGGCTGTTGCTTGGAGCGGCCTGCAGGCCCACATATCCACTACAGCCTGGTTGGTCCGGCACTTCTTGCCAGAAGTTGTCTAAGTCTCTCTCGAAGGCTTCCACCTTTGTTCCAGCAAAATTGCTAATGCTTACTTTGTGGGTAATTTGACCAGCGGGATTTTTATTATTTTAATTATTATTTATTTTAATTATTATTAATTTTTATTATTAATTTATTTTAATTATTTTTTAATTATTATTTTTTTAATTATTAATATTTATTTTAATTATTGTTTATTTTATTTATTATTTATTTAAATTTTTATTATTTATTTTAATTATTAATTTATTAAATTAATTATATTTAATTTGTTATTAAATTATTTCTTTAGAGAGTTGACTGTATAGTTTTAATTTGATCGCAGTAGTAAACCTGCTTCACACACTTGGGTGTGTTATGATGTCAACCACACGAGAACTAACTCAGTGGTTAGAATTGATCATATTAATTCCAGTCAATTCACATTATTCAAATCTACTAATGATTATAAATGTTGTTTAAATACACCGGAACTTAGCTGTTACGTGGTCACGTGGTGTATGGCGTCGCTAGTGAGCAGGACCGGACAAGAGTCTGTCACGTGTTGTATGGCGTCGCTAGTGAGCAGGACCGGACAAGAGTCTGTCACGTGGTGTATGGCGTCGCTAGTGAGCAGGACCGGACAAGAGTCTGTCACGTGGTGTATGGCGTCACTAGTGAGCAGGACCGGACAAGAGTCTGTCACGTGGTGTATGGCTTCGCTAGTGAGCAGGACCGGACAAGAGTCTGTCACGTGGTGTATGGCGTCGCTAGTGAGCAGGACCGGACAAGAGTCTGTCACGTGGTGTATGGCGTCGCTAGTGAGCAGGACCGGACAAGAGTCTGTCACGTGGTGTATGGCTTCGCTAGTGAGCAGGACCGGACAAGAGTCTGTCACGTGGTGTATGGCTTCGCTAGTGAGCAGGACCGGACAAGAGTCTGTCACGTGGTGTATGGCTTCGCTAGTGAGCAGGACCGGACAAGAGTCTGTCACGTGGTGTATGGTGTCGCTAATGAGCAGGACCAGACAAGAGTCTGTCACGTGGTGTATGGTGTCGCTAGTGAGCAGGACCAGACAAGAGTCTGTCACGTGGTGTATGGCTTCGCTAGTGAGCAGGACCGGACAAGAGTCTGTCACGTGGTCTATGGCTTCGCTAGTGAGCAGGACCGGACAAGAGTCTGTCACGTGGTGTAGCGTCACCAAGCGGCGGTCCACAGTAGTAACCGCCACACGTCTTAACTCACCCTTGGGTGTCATAGGGTAAACATTATAACGGGAACAATGTGGAAATAAATGCTCTACCACTACAATACTGAACGGATACATTAACTTCCCAGGAACTGTTAGTGTTACTCCGAGCTGCACAACTCCACCAGGATAACTTCCCAGGAACTGTTAGTGTTACTCCGAGCTGCAACTCCACCAGGATAACTTGTGGTAAACAAGACAGTCTCAGGGAGTCTCTCAGTCCCGATTTCAATATGGCGAGTCCCCTCCCTCCCTCCTGGCTGGTGGAGATCTTCGCAGATGCGTTTTATTATTTTCCAGAAGGAGGGGCTTCATTAAGTTTATTTAATTACTCATAATAAAATTTTTATTTGGAGTATTTATTTTTGAATACACTTAGTCCTCAGACTGGAGCTTTTAGAGTTAATTAAGTAATATGGTTTAGGGTTTGAGATGAAGGCGACGCGGTAATAATTACTCTTTTCTACAGCAAATTTCTCACG
Organism: Procambarus virginalis; assembly: GCA_020271785.1. NCBI lineage: Eukaryota > Metazoa > Arthropoda > Malacostraca > Decapoda > Cambaridae > Procambarus > Procambarus virginalis. Next base: position 53,047 of record WNGS01003274.1, read on the forward strand.
TAAGCCATCTATCTCTTCAGGGCTAACTAATAAGATTTAATTGATGTGTTAACTAATACAACAACAGCAGTGTTTTATTTCTGTATGTTGCATTAAGGATTTTTTGTGTTATGTGGGAAGTTTTCCCACATGCTGGGAGGGTGTTGAACAATGAGCAACTGGAGTTAGCATTGTTGAGGCTAACTCCATATTGGCTACACAACTCATATAATCGAATTCAGGTTTGTATCCTGTAGCCGATTTCCAGATGCTTTTACTTCCGAATAGAGATATCCTTGATCAACGACACTGTTTGTACCGCCATGGCCTTCACACGCAAACAGCAGCAGGGAACCTACTTGATCAGGGACATTCAATAGAGAAAATTCTTTGGAGCATGGCGGCGGCGGTGGACTAGAACCAGGGTCCTGGGTGTCCCCGGACCCCCCCCCCCCCCTGCCCCACCTTCCACCATACGCCAGCAGTAAGAAAAACTTTTGCCAGGGGCCTGACGGTTGAGTGGACAGCGCTCAGGATTCGTAGTCCTATGGTTACGGGTTCGATCTCCGGCGGAGGCGGAAACAAATGGGCAGTTTCTTTCACCCTGATGCTCCTGTTCACCTAACAGTAAATAGGTACCTGAGAGTTAGACAACTGCTACGGGCTGCTCACTAGGGATGGTTAACAAATAAGGAGGCCTGGTCGAGGACCGGGCCGCGGGGACGCTAAGCCCCGAAATCATCTCAAGATGACCTCTCAAAGACAACCTGGAGTTCGTCCCAACTGGCCAGGAATTTGGAGGCCAAGTGTAGGGAGCACCTTCCTAGAGACACAGTCACAAGTAACACGTGTTACTGAGGTGGGTGTAGGGAGCACCTTCCTAGAGACACAGTCACAAGTAACACGTGTTACTGTGGTGGGTGTAGGGAGCACCTTCCTAGAGACACAGTCACAAGTAACACGTGTTACTGTGGTGGGTGTAGGGAGCACCTTCCTAGAGACACAGTCACAAGTAACACGTGTTACTGAGATGGGTGCAGGGAACACCGCCCAAGACACAAGTAACACGTGTTACTGAGATGGGTGTAGGGAACACCGCCCAAGACACAAGTAACACGTGTTACTGAGATGGTGCAGGGAACACCGCCCAAGACACAAGTAACACGTGTTACTGAGATGGGTGCAGGGAACACCGCCCAAGACACAAGTAACACGTGTTACTGAGATGGGTGTAGGGAACACCGCCCAAGACACAAGTAACACGTGTTACTGTGGTGGGTGCAGGGAACACCGCCCAAGACACAAGTAACACGTGTTACTGAGATGGGTGTAGAGAGCACCGCCCAAGACACAAGTAACACGTGTTACTGAGATGGGTGTAGGGAACACCGCCCAAGACACAAGTAACACGTGTTACTGAGATGGGTGTAGGGAACACCGCCCAAGACACAAGTAACACGTGTTACTGTGGTGGGTGTAGGGAGCACCACCCAAGACACAAGTAACACGTGTTACTGAGATGGGTGTAGGGAACACCGCCCAAGACACAAGTAACACGTGTTACTGTGGTGGGTGTAGGGAGCACCGCCCAAGACACAAGTAACACGTGTTACTGAGATGGGTGTAGAGAGCACCGCCCAAGACACAAGTAACACGTGTTACTGAGGTGGGTGCAGGGAGCACCGCCCAAGACACAAGTAACACGTGTTACTGAGGTGGGTGTAGGGAGCACCGCCCAAGACACAAGTAACACGTGTTACTGAGGTGGGTGTAGGGAGCACCGCCCAAGACACAAGTAACACGTGTTACTGAGGTGGGTGTAGGGAGCACCGCCCAAGACACAAGTAACACGTGTTACTGAGGTGGGTGCAGGGAGCACCGCCCAAGACACAAGTAACACGTGTTACTGAGGTGGGTGCAGGGAGCACCGCCCAAGACACAGTCACAAGTAACAAGTCGCGGGGAGACAACTAACAAGTGAGCTTCTCTCCTGTTTCTAATGTTTCCAACGAATTATCTGATAACTTCCTGTATTCCAGTGTTGGTAGATGGTGTTTTTTTTTTTTTTTAGGGATATTCCTGCTCGGCCCTAAGCCTCTGGCTGGCCCACTGGGCGGGCCCTAAGCCTCTGGCTGGCCCACTGGGCGGGTCCTAAGCCTCTGGCTGGCCCACTGGGCGGGTCCTAAGCCTCTGGCTGGCCCACTGGGCGGGCCCTAAGCCTCTGGCTGGCCCACTGGGCGGGCCCTAAGCCTCTGGCTGGCCCACTGGGCGGGTCCTAAGCCTCTGGCTGGCCCACTGGGCGGGTCCTAAGCCTCTGGCTGGCCCACTGGGCGGGCCCTAAGCCTCTGGCTGGCCCACTGGGCGGGTCCTAAGCCTCTGGCTGGCCCACTGGGCGGGTCCTAAGCCTCTGGCTGGCCCACTGGGCGGGTCCTAAGCCTCTGGCTGGCCCACTGGGCGGGCCCTAAGCCTCTGGCTGGCCCACTAAGTGTTGCTTGTTTCTGTTTTACTTTGACGGATTATGAGTATTTAAGACTCGTATGGTCACTTCAGTAAGATTTTGTCCCATGTGTTTAACAACAACTTCTGCTCTATTGAATCGAAGTTGAAATAGTATTGGGTTTGTAACTGTGCACTGTGTTAGATAATGTTCCAGTGGTCTGTTGTGGTTGTAACTGTGCACTGTGTTAGATAATGTTCCAGTGGTCTGTCTGGCATTTCTTGACAGTGCTGACATTTCCTCTTATCTTCCGGAACCTGTAAACCTATTTCCCATGCACATGGGTATCCAAGCCTGATGCGACGTAAGGTATTAAGCTGATTACTGTGAAGACTTAGGAGGAGTGTTCAGTGCTTCATAATGGCCTTGACCAGCCTCAGGGTTGGTCTAAACTATGGCTGCCAGAGTTAAACCCTAGCAAGTGTAAGGTAATATAGTGAAACTGCCAAGAAACCCCCGAAAGAAGTACACAGTATGGGAGAGGGAATTACAGGACTCAGAAAACATTGAAGGGTTGATAAGCCGGGGTAAGAGAATCATTAAGATAGGTAGCGCAGATGTACAAGATAAAGCCACCAGTGTATATGGGAAGCTCGTAAACACTACAATATCATTACAACCTTAAGGATTTGTTCAAGACAATTTACAAAGCTTAGGTAGACCAGTCACAGAACTTACAGCACTGAGAAGAACTCCTCTTGTCATGAAGAACAAGAACAGATTACCAACATCCAGACAAGAACCTAAGGAGACCTGCCCATTATATTCAACATATTGAAGTGACTATTACACACACATATCACAATAGCCTGATGCCTCAAATGAACAAATCCACAAGGGTCGCGATGAGGGTTCGAACCTGCGTCCGAGAAGTTCCCAGACGCGACTTAATCGACTGTGCCGCGATGAGGGTTCGAACCTGCGTCCGAGAAGTTCCCAGACGCGACTTAATCGACTGTGCCACGATGTAGTTAAAGAGACAAGACAAGACGTAACACAGGAAATAGGTACATGGAATCATCAGCTAAGAACTGAGCATAAAGAACTAGATCTCCCTCCCTGAAAACGTCGACTAGGTACAAGGTACAAGTACAACCTCGGTACAAGGCTACTCAGTACCGCTAAGTACAAGGAAAGTGGCGTTAGGAGCCTCTTCTCCTCGAGACACCAAGAGCCACCTACCTCCGTTGGCTCCTTCTTCTTCTTCTCCACATCATCTTTGGCATCTTTGGAGGTCTTGGAGGGCGAGGTGGAGGGGGTGGAGGTTGTCTGCTGGCAGAAGAGGCCCTCCATCTCATCCCAGTCCAAGGCGGTGGTTGGCGAGTTCTGGTGCTGTCGCGCCAGCTGTGACCAGATGTTGTTCTTGGCCAGCACCTGAAGCACCACACATGGTTAGCTGCTGGTTGTTGGGGCAGGGGTGCTTAGTTGGTGGTTGTTGGGGCAGGGGTAGTTAGTTGTGGTTGTTGGGCAGGGGTGGTAGTTAGCTGTGGTTGTTGGGGCAGGGGTGGTTAGTGGTGGTTGTTGGGGCAGGGGTGGTTAGTTGGTGGTTGTTGGGCAGGGGTGGTTAGTTGGTGGTTGTTTGGGCAGGGGTGGTTAGCTG
>WNGS01003275.1:0-14029 GCA_020271785.1 Procambarus virginalis
CAGTAGACACGACAGAATAAAGCATGCAACTGTAGTTGAGCTTAAAAACATTCAACAACTTCAGCAGCACTGTGCAAGGGGACTCCACACACAACCTATGCCAGAGGGGACTCCACCACAACAACACTGTACACAGGAGGGGACTCCACCACAACAACACTGTACACAAGGAGGGGACTCCACCACACAAACTGTCACAGGAGGGGACTCACCACAACAACACTGTACGACAGGAGGGGACTCACCACAACAACACTGTACACAAGGAGGGGACTCCACCACAACAACATTGTAAAGGCGTCCAAACAGTCAGAGGGGCACTGCCACCACAACAACACTGTACATACAGGAGGGGACTCCTACCACAACAACGCTGTACACAGGAGGGGACTCTACCACAACAATACTGTACAAAGAGGGGCCTCCCACACAACAACACTGTACACAAGAGGGGACTCCACCACAACAACACTGTACGCAGGAGGGGACTCCACCACAACAATACTGTACACAAGAGGAGGACTCCACCACAACAACGTAGTACACAAGAGGAGACCTCCACCACAACAATACTTGTACACAAGAGGGGACCTCCACCACAACAAACTTGTACACAAGAGGGGCCTCCACCACAACAACACTGTACAAAGAGGGCCCACACACACGTACCAGTGCTCCACCACCACAACACGTACCGGGAGACTAAAAAAACGTACACAAGAGGAGACTCCACCACAACAACACTGTACACAAGAGTTGACCCCCCAACGGCACAGGTGACTCACCACCACAACATACACGTGAACACAAGAGGGGACTCCACCACCACAACAAACTGTACACAAGAGTGGACTCCACCACCACAACACACTGTACACAAGAGGGGGACTTCTCCACAACAACACTGTACACAAGAGGAGACTCCACCACAACAACACTGTAACAAGAGGAGACTCCACACCACAACAACACTGTACACAAGAGTGGACTCCACACCACAACAACACTGTACACAAGAGTGGACTCCACCACCACAACAACACTGTACACAAGAGTGGACTCCACCACACCACAACAACACTGAACACAAGAGGGGACTTCACCACCACAACAACACTGTACACAAGAGTGGACTCCACCACCACAACAACACTGTACACAAGAGGGGACTTCACCACACAACACTGTACACAAGAGGGGCCTCCACCCAAAAACATGTGCAACAACTTGTGCACACAATGTTTTACACGAACATTTTATCAATTCTTCACACGAATGTAAAATGCGTGATTGACGTCCACTACAGGAATTTTTCCCGAGTTAGTCCGCATGTGGCAAGAGGCATGAAGATCCTCGTATCTCTCTCTCTCTCTCTTGTTTGGCTGAAGATTGTGACCCAGCTGTTAATATACGACGACCCATTATGATTTTTTTTCAGATTTCGTAAAAATGCCTCAAATTGAAGTGGAGACTCAATCTCTAAGAAGTGTGAATCTGTCTCAGGACTAATTATTTGCTTGGCCAGTACGATGAGTAACTCATCAACGTGGCCAGGTCTCATTATGACACCTCATTCCGGCTTGGACGATGCTGATTACTCATACATTGTATTGACTCTTCTTCCCTCCCCCCATTCAAAACTTTTCTATTAGAAGAAGGCGTTACCAGCTTTTTTTTTTTAATTTGCTTTAGTTTGTATTGTTTAGTATTGGCGTTGCGGCCCAGCATAGATGTAAATAGGGAATTAATTCATATATGAATGCGCTTAAAAGACAGTGTTTGATTTGAACCGACCATTTCAAGGTCAATGATATGAAAATATTAAAAGGAATACATACATTCAATTGTAGAGAATTTGGTTAGGAAGCTGAATTTAAACTTTATTCTTTTGCTCTATATTAACAGGAAAACATAGAAAACGCGAAACACACTTGGTACATGCAACTGTGTTACGTCTAATATTGCAGTTGGTACCAGAAAGATCAATGGTCAAATCGTAGGCAGGACTGCGCGACAGAGCCCATCTGTCCATCTAACCTAACCGCGACAGGTTAGGTTAGATTTGGCTCAGTAAAGGTAAGCTGGGTTTAAAACAGCTCTTCTTCTCGAGCGTTCCCAAACGTCACTAAGATGATGTTCTAATTGGGCCGAACCTAACGTAAGCGAGGACCCACAAATATAAAGCTGGACATCAATGGTGTGAGCCGCTGTGGTTTTAACACATACATTTTCGGCCTTAGAGGATTTATACGTCAAAATGCGATGCACGCTTCGAGAGAGTGAGCTGTGTAAAGCCCATTAGCCAATCATCTTGTGAATGATTTGACACAAATCCATCGGATATTGGAGACCAGATATTAAATTAATTGGACTAAAGTTTACTTCAATATTTACAAGGTGTTTGATAGACGTTTCTTAAAAAAAAGTGCTCAGCCATGCAATCCTCGAACACCGACCCAAGGAGTGTTCCACACAGAGACAGGAACCTCGCGGTGACCAAACCACACATCAGAAGATCCCGTGGCGTAGTGGTAACACACTCGCCTGACGTTTCGCGTCACACTTTGGCCTGGGTTCCTATCCTCTCTTTACTGGACGTTAATCCTTAACTGTAGCCTCTGTTCACCCAGCAGTAAAATGGGTACCTGGTTGTTAAACAATTTGGCGGGTCGTATTCCAGGAACAATTATGATTAATGACTTGCTCAAAACACTCTGCGTGTAGGCTATACAAGAATGTAAGAATTGTTTATATCAATTAACAGGAAAAAATAAGAAACGACGACATTTTTCCGACGACTTATGTGTTACGATCATCATGTCTTCAGCCTCGTTATTGTGACTCATCGTCTGCATAAGGAGCCTCGTTCTTCGTGTTGTGGGGAGAGACACTCCCCCCCCCCCCCGGAAAACGCAGATATAAATTAGAGTCGCGTGAATTATTCTCAAGACATGTGGGGGGGGGGAGGATATCTTAACTCGTATTGATTTGAGCCAGAATCAATGGATCATGCACTAAAATCAAGAGATTGAATTTTCATAATGTTTTTGTACACTTATTCAATTTATATTGCAGGATGCATCTGAGGTCTCCAGCTCTTGAGTCTGTTTACGTTCTTGCAAGAAATATATTTGTATGTCTTAATTCAAAGTGAATGACCATCTTTGCTGCTTTCTGACCACCGCTGCGATGGTCAGAACGTCGCCCTCTCAAAAATACTGGTCAAACGTGTTTCCTGCGGAAAGTTGGTTTGTGTAATAAATCATTATCCTATAGTATATATATATATATATATATATATATATATATATATATATATATATATATATATATATATATATATATATATATATAGTATATATATATATATATATATATATATATATATATATATATATATATATATATATATATATATATATATATATATATATATATATATATATATATATATATATAGTATATATATGTGGCAATGTTGACAAATAGAGTTTTCAAAGCCATAATTAATCTCTGAAAGTCCACGTAAATTACAACATGGAACTTTGGTATGTTAATTTATTTTATTTTTAAGAATATGAAGAATTCCCAAATGTTGTGTTGTAAATAAAGGAAAAAAAGGAAAGAACTATCGGGGGAAGGCGCCAAGCCATTGCGACTATATAGCACTGGGAAGGGATCAGGATTAGGATATAGGATGGGACGTGGGAAAGGAATGGTGCACCACCACTTGGACGGTCGGGGATTGAACGCCGACCTGCACGAAGCGAGACCATTTCTCTACCGTCCAGGAAAACAAGCAACCATTTGTCAGTAGACAGCGTGTGTTTGATAGTTTTGCTGAGTGTATGCTGTCACGATAAGTAAATATACACCAGGAGTATATTTCAATCTTCAACTATGTTCCCTATGTAAAGTATATCTTTGGTTGGTTTATTCTCTTGTATTACTCTTAAGAACCTATCTGCGGAAAACCAGCTCGGGGCCGGCACTGGGGGTATACACCGACCCACCCCCGGATGGCTCTGGGGTATACACCGACCCACACCCGGATGGCACTGATGCATACACCGATACCCCCTGGATGGTACTGGGGTATACACCGACCCACCCCCGGATGGCTCTGGGGTATACACCGACCCACACCCGGATGGCACTGATGCATACACCGATACCCCTGGATGGTACTGGGGTATACACCGACCCACCCCCGGATGGCACTGGGGTATACACCGACCCACCCCCGGATGGCACTGATGCATGCACCGACACCCCCCGGATGGCACTGGGGTATACACCGACCCACCCCCGGATGGTACTGGGGTATACACCGACCCACACCCGGATGGCACTGGGGTATACACCGACCCACCCCCGGATGGCACTGGGGTATACACCGACCCACCCCTTGATGGTACTGAGGTATACACCGACCCACACCCGGATGGCACTGGGGTATACACCGACCCACCCCCGGATGGTACTGGGGTATACACCGACCCACCCCCGGATGGTACTGGGGTATACACCGACCCACCCCGGATGGTACTGGGTATACACCGACCCACCTCTGGATGGCACTGGGGTATACACCGACCCACCCCCTGATAGTACTGTGGTATACACCGACCCACCCCCCTGATGGCACTGGGGTATACACCGACCCACCCCCGGATGGTACTGTGGTATACACCGACCCACCCCGGATGGTACTTGGGTATACACCGAACTACCCCCGGGTTGCACTGGGGTATACACCGACCCAGCCCAACACTAGGGTATACACCGAGAGGTATACACGTGTGTATAAACACTTGAGAGTTTCCTTTACCTCCGAAGTGTGTCCAGAACGTGAGTGTACTTGCTGGCTGGTCGGTAAGCACTTGTGGATTTCTTAATATCCTTCAAGACCATGATAGGCCTTAAGTCCAGCACCGTACCGCGAATGAAAGATCTTAAGCCCAATACCAAAGCCTTCTGTTATCTTTAAACCAATCGTATTAGTCTTTGCTAAACCAATGGGAGAAATCTCATTTAAATCTCACATGAAATATAGCGACTGTTGCAAGCGTTGATCGGCGAGTCTGTTGTTGGGTTCATTTAGGTTAACATGTATTTGTCGAATGGTTTCAAACCCAGATTAAAATTTCTGGTTCATTGCACCATTAGATTCATACGTTTAACGTTTATCTCTCTTAAATCATCATAACTGCTCCTCTGTCTCCCTTTTCAGCCTACTGTTTTCCACTACAGTGCTAAGAACGGATTAGTTGCATTGTCAAGAGTATATGGAACTTGATGGTTCATTCGATTCCAGAGTAAAACACTTTACAACCATTATCGTCATACCTTTGAAAGATTTAAAATATTATATTCGTTTTCACAAAGTGTGGAAGTTTTAATATTCCAATAAATGCACAAGAGGGATGCTGATTTTTCTTTTGTGTTCGTATATGTTAAATTTTCCAACATTAAGCAGATTTTGAGCCTAGCGTTCAATATGTATTATAACCTTAAGCCTCTCTAAGTATACAGTGATCACACATATCTTCGAAAACACTGAAAGTGTAATACTGGAGTGAAGTCAAATACAGAATTCCTCTAAACATAGGGAGTGACAACCATTGTTTTAGGGAGCGTCTGATGGGGTGGCCAAACCTATGCCTGACTTCAAAATTATGAAAGACATAAAGTTGTGTTATTCTGTTACCACACTCCCTTATTGATAGGTCAACATGGGCAATTTTCCCCCTGCCATAAGGAGTATGTTTTAGTACCTCCTCGCGGTACTTTGTGAGAGAGTAACAGTTTGAAAGTTTGTTGACAAAAATTCATGAATAAATATGCCAACTAATGGTGCTATGAACGTTAAGTTATAGTGTTATATTATATGTTATATTGTGTACGTGAGGTCATCCGTGAGGTGCACGATGCATGGTTTAACAAGAGGGGCCGATGAAATCCAAGGCTACGCAGTTACGAGGCCAAGCGTTTCTTCGACGGTCTGAAGGCCCCTGATGGACCACAGCCCTTTGGCTCTGCTTCCCTCATCAGAGCAGATAAGCTTCAACTACCGACAACGAAGAAGCAGATCTTGGACAGATGGGTTAAATACTTTGATCAGGTCCTTACCCGTTCTTCTTCAATCAACGAGGAGGCCATTGCTCGCCTGCCTCAAGAGTAGATCAACAGTACTTTCATGAACCTCGCACAGAAGAAGAAGTTAGGAAATGCATCAAGCAGCTTTTCCTGTGCTAAAGTGCCAGGATCAGATGTAATCCCTGCTGAAGTGTAACAGTAGGAGGCCCAACCATGATGCTGAAACTGACAAAGTTTCCAGTCCATGTGGAATGAAATGGTGGTCCCACAAAAGTTAAAAGATATCAACATAGATCACATCTACAAGAGGAAAGGCAACCGTCAGTCTTGCGATTATCACCGGGGTATTTCACTCCTGTCCATCGTTGGCAAGATCCTGGCTCGTATCCTGCTCAACCGCCTTCAACACCTTGAGTAGGGTCTCCTCCCAGAACGCTTAAGCGGCCTCCGCACTAAACGCGAAGCTGTCGATAGGATATTTGCTGCACGCCAGCTCCAAGAAAAATGATAGAAGCAACATAACGATCTTCTCGGGACCTCCGTCGCCTGACCAAGGCCTTCGTTACGGTCAGCAGAGATGGCGTGTAGAAGATAATGGACAAGTTTGTCCCGAAAATTCACTGCGATTGTCCGACAGTTCCCACAACAGATGGCGAACGTACTAGTCCATGGAGACGAGTCAAAAGCAATCACAGTGATGAACGGTGTGAAGCAGGGCTGCGTTCTCGCCCCAACACTCTTCAGCAGGACAAAATCTCGGACACGGTGGTCCTGGAAGGGGCCGGTATTTTCAGCGTCTACTCCCTCCTACAGACAACTCAGACCTGATGGGCAGGCCACGTTGTCAGAATGCGTGAGAGCCACAGCCTAAACAACTGCTTTATGGAGAATTGTGCCTGAACACGCATTCTGTTGTTTCACAGAAGAAACGATTCAAGGACTGCTTCAAGGTGACCCTCTAAGACCTGGACATTAACACCAATACTTGGGAATCGCTTGTTCAGGACCGCCCAACATGGAAAAGCAAAGTCACCACAAGGGTGCGTGTGGTAGAAAACAGTTGGACTGCAGAGGCCCAGAGGAAACGCGCGGCGTGTAAAGTTAGAGCAACCTCCACCTCTGCACTAACACCCACGTACAATTGTCTCGTGTGTGGGCGAGCCTTCCGGACCCAGATTAGATTTATCCTCCATTATCTGCAACACAGCTGCCGTCCTACAACCTGATATATTGAAGTCAAGGTTATCTTCTCATCCGAAGGACGAACATCACATCAACATGGCCAATTGTGTGATGAGAAACATTACCGAAAATGAGAGGAAGTAGACTTTGCCCCGGAAGGTGTTAAGTGACTCTTGTCCCTTGTGCTCGTTACCATAGGAGTGTTTAGTTGTTAGTGACACCCTGGCGTCCTCTTCCTCGCCTGAGCCAAGACGCTGATGAGTGATCTCATTACCTGCATTCTATTTCAAAAACAAGGAAGTAATGATGTTATTACAAACTTTTATAAAAATGATGAGCTCATAGCTATCCAATCAGAATTAAAGTGGTGTATTGACAACTGGCCAGCATTACAAATTGTCAGTCTTTGTCATTTAAAGGTGACATCGACAAGCATATCAGGCTTTCTGTCCCCGACAACGGGGCAACTGTATTGGTTATGTTACAGCTGTGGTAACATGGTGTGGCTGCGGTAGGTTGAGGAACTGAGACACAGTGTGGCTGTGGTAGCTTGAGGAACTGAGACACAGTGTGGCTGTGGTAGGTTGAGGTACTGAGACAGAGTGTGGTTGTGGTAGCTTGAGGAACTGAGACACAGTGTGGCTGTGGTAGCTTGAGGAACTGAGACACAGTGTGGCTGTGGTAGGTTGAGGTACTGAGACACAGTGTGGCTGTGGTAGCTTGAGGAACTGAGACACAGTGTGGCTGTGGTAGGTTGAGGTACTGAGACACAGTGTGGCTGTGGTAGCTTGAAGAATTGAGACACAGTGTGGCTGTGGTAGGTTGAGGTACTGACAGTGTGGCTGTGGTAGGTTGAGGTACTGAGACACAGTGTGGCTGTGCTTGGTTGAGGTAATGAGACACAGTGTGGCTGTGGTTGGTTGAGGTACTGAGACACAGTGTGGCTGTGGTTGGTTGAGGTACTGAGACACAGTGTGGCTGTGGTAGGTTAAGGTACTGAGACACAGTGTGGCTGTGGTAGGTTGAGGTACTGAGACACAGTGTGGCTGTGGTAGGTTGAGGTACTGAGACAGAGTGTGGCTGTGGTAGCTTGAGGAACTGAGACACAGTGTGGCTGTGGTATGTTGAGGTACTGAGACAAGGTGTGGCTGTGGTAGCTTGAGGAATTGAGACACAGTGTGGCTGTGGTAGCTTGAGGAACTGAGACATAGTGTGGCTGTGGTAGCTTGAGGAACTGAGACATAGTGTGGCTGTGGTAGGTTGAGGTACTGAGACATAGTGTGGCTGTGGTAGGTTGAAGTACTGAGACACAATGTGGTTGTGGTAGGTTGAGGTACTGAGACACAGTGTGGTTGTGGTAGGTTGAGGTACTGAGACACAGTGTGGCTGTGGTAGGTTGAGGTACTGAGACACAGTGTGGTTGTGGTAGGTTGAAGTACTGAGACACAATGTGGTTGTGGTAGGTTAAGGTACTGAGACACAGTGTGGCTGTGGTAGGTTGAGGTACTGAGACATAGTGTGGCTGTGGTAGGTTGAAGTACTGAGACACAATGTGGTTGTGGTAGGTTAAGGTACTGAGACACAGTGTGGCTGTGGTAGGTTGAGGTACTGAGACACAGTGTGGTTGTGGTAGGTTGAGGTACTGAGACACAGTGTGGCTGTGGTAGGTTGAGGTACTGAGACACAGTGTGGCTGTGGTAGGTTGAAGTACTGAGACACAGTGTGGCTGTGGTAGGTTGAGGTACTGAGACACAGTGTGGCTGTGGTAGGTTGAGGTACTGAGACACAGTGTGGCTGTGGTAGGTTGAGGTACTGAGACACAGTGTGGCTGTGGTAGGTTGAAGTACTGAGACACAGTGTGGCTGTGGTAGGTTGAAGTACTGAGACACAGTGTGGTTGTATAGTACTGGAATAGTGTTGATGTGGTTTCTGTGTAATACATTATAAACACATCATAAATACGTAACTTATATTTTCTTAATAATTATGCAAATAATTATTGCTGTATAATAAACATAGTTAAAAGTCAATAAAGAATTAATTCTCTCCAATTAGCCAAACATATATTGCTCATAAATATTATATTAATTACAAGTCAGGTTATGGTGTCGTTGTAATCTATGTTCGGTTTATGGAACTGTATTTATGATGAGGAGAGGATTAATACAACATTCTGTAGTAATACAATTCCTTCCAGAGTTGTATTTTTATTTCTGTATTTTACTCTTTAAACAAAAGTGTCCTTTCTCAGATTTTAGCGCCAATATTGCTTATGTATATTAAAGCTGCAGTGCCAAACAACACGATACAAGTGTTTGCTAATTTGTTTTTATGATGCAAAACTGACAATGTTTAATGCTTGAAAACTTGGTAGAATTTTTTTTAAAACTCAAATGATTTTGTAGTTTTGTCCTTGTGTCTCTGATATTTTGATGAAAATTAAATCATTGTTAACAATACAATTTGCTGGTATTATTAAAGTTGGTGTAGCATTCTAAACTTTCAGTGGAGGTGACGTTTAAAAGTCGTGTGTTGCAACGCAGATTCATTTAGATTGATTTAATTCCCAAGACTAAATGAATAGCAAATTCAGTTTCGTGTTAGTGAAGCAGGTGATTATCGATAACATCAAATATTCATGAAAACACTTAACGTTAATGAAAATATTAAGATGCAAATTAGTAGATTAACAGAGTTACCTGGTACATTGCAGAATTTGCTTTATTGTAAATCCAATAATTTCTAAAAGAAATGAAAAAATCACGGAAATGTTATTTCTTTAGCATTTCAAAATTTGTTTCTTTTAGAATTTATTGCATTTATAATACAACAAAGATTAATAATTTTGTTAATAAGATTTACGATAAAAGTAAACATCAAGATATAAATTTGCACGAATAAGCTTAAACAAAATCCGGTTTAAAAACTACGTATATCCAATCTAAGACAACAAGATAGTTTTGCATTACTCTTGGGAAAATGCATCAATATTGTTATCCAAATATACCAATGCCTTAAAAGATTACGCAAACAGTTTCATCGTAGTTCATATCTGGATGAATATTGAATGGGACATGTGAGGTTCAGAGAGAAATCACATTAACTGTGAAGTATCAAACAATTATTCCTCAGCTTTGTTTCGCCCTGTTAACGCCTGCTTTGAATTGTGCAGTTCAGTTTTGGTCAATATACTCTGGAATGGACATAGATTCACTACGAACTCTGTAGGGAAAAGAGTTGCAATAACATCGCTGGTTGGGCTTAAACAAAATGAGGTATTTTTTTGAGGAGAGATTAGAGTTTTTCGTTTGCAGGTTGTGAAAATAAGGGGTCGTTGGGTGTATTCACCTAGTTGTGTTTGCGGGGGTTGAGCTTTGCTCTTTCGACCCTCCTGTCAACTGTTTACTAACTACTTTTTTTTTTTGGGGGGGGGGGGGAGTCCACCTGGAGCTACCGTGAGGTACAGACGTGTCGCCTGGCCTCTGGTGGTTTGGGGTGTTTGCCGTTTTCGTCGCCAGATGGTGTGGGCGTCTCTGCCCCTGCCCTGCTGTTGCTGACTGGTTGCGTGTTGACGTGGCGAGCTTGCCATGGGAGGCCATCTTCCTCCTATTGTATGGGTAAACTTCGTGGGTCTGGAGTTCACGGTCGTGCTGGGTATGCGGACATTGAAATGGTTATGTGCGATATGCTCCGTGTTCCTGTGATGGCGTCTACGGTGTTGAGCTGGTGACTGCCCACCAGGTCGTTATCAAGTTTGTGATGGAGGAAGAGTACCGTGACTTCCTCCGTCGTTACGAGGGACGTTCGTTGCCTTTGCCAGGTGGTGCTGGCTCTGTGTCCATCTCGGACCGTAGTGGTGCCCTGACTTATGTCAGTGTGCATGGGGCGCCCCCTGGAGTTTCCCGAGGACCTCCTCCGACGTTACTTCAGTGGTATGGGGCGGTCGTGCGGGTAAACACGCTCTCCTCAGGGCGGTATGCAGGTAGGCGGACGAACGTTCGCACCTTGGGGATGCGCCTGCGGTCGGATGTTCCATCTTCGGTCCAGCTTATGGGGTACTACGTCCGGGTGTACTATGCCCGGCAACCCCGTACCTGTTTCCGGTGTGGCCTGATGGGGCATCAGGCTGCTGGATGTGTGCGGATCCGATTGCTCCCATCAACTTGTTTCGAGAAGAGGATTTCCCGCCGCTCCTTCTGGAGGAGGTCTCCGAGGGTGAGGGGGTGGACGTTCCGCTAGCTGATGTGGCTCCCCCAGCGTCGCCCGACGTTCCACCGGTCGTCGCAGACCCTCCTCCAGATGGTGTGGTGCCGTCAGATGATGCTCCTGCTCCTGTCTTTGGCCCTGCTGCTCCGGTGGGCCTTCTTGGTGCTCCCTGTGCGGCATCCCCGTCTGCTCCATCGTCTTCGGCTGCTGAGTCTGGCCCTGCATCCTCGCCGCGGGTCCCTACTGTGCTGGGTGCTGTGGAGGCTGTGGAACCTCCTGCTGTGTGTGGCCTGGTTCCCCCTGTGGTGGAGGCTGCTGCCGTTCTGCGTCGGGCGTCTGTTCATCCAGCTGGTGGTGCCCGTGTTTCTGGGTCTGCTTCCGGCTCTGATGATCTCCGGCCGGTGCCTAAACGCTCCAGGCGTTCGTCGTCTGCCTGGGCCGAGGATGGGGACTTCAGTGACTGTGAGTCTTCGGGTGGTGACGGTGTGGACCAGGATGTGCTGTTGGCTCCGAGGCTTGTGGAGGTGGAAGTACATGTGCCTGCTGGTGTTGGTGACCGTGTCGCGGGTGTGCCTCATGTTCCTTCTTCGCCGGTGGCCTCCCCGAGGTGGGGAGTGGTGGCTTCCGCTGCCCGGGATGGTGTGGATGATGGTGCTGGGCGTGGCCTAGTAGTGACCTTGCAGAAGGATTCGCGCCGCCAGGGTTCTCTTCAGTTGTCTGGTGGTGTGCCCGTAGCTGCTGGGGCCCCTGTGGTGGTGCCCTATGGCCGTTCCATTCCTGTGAGGTGGCACATTGGTAACCTGGGGGACGTGTTGCCGGTGTCGTCTGTGTTGCCGACGAGTCACTGGAGAGAGATTGAAGGGATGAAGCTGTATGAAGGCACGGCGGACTTTCTGGGTGGGAGGTTCCCTTGTTTTGGGGGAAAGTTACTGGACTCAGGTGTGATACTGTGTGGGTTCCCTGTTTGCGGTTTTTTGTTGCCGGGGTTCCGGATGCCATGGTGTCCCCAGTGCATCTCAAAAACCCTTTGCTGTGGTTGATCTGGGAAGCGTTCCATGTACGACTCCCGCGGGACTTGTTCCCTGGCAAGTATGCCCGTTGATTTCCTGTGTTTTTGTCATGGTGCTTGCCCTTTTGGCTGTTTTGTTTACCTTCTTATCGTTTGTGCCCGTGCCTCTCCCTGTGTTTGTTGCGAGGCAGTTGGTTTGGTATGGGTGGTTTTGTTTTTGTATTTGTTATGCTTTTGCCCTGGTGTTAGTAATGTTTTAATTGTTCTACGTGTTTTTCTTTATATCTCTGTTGTGCGTTTGTGGTTTCTTGTTATTTTTTTTTATGTTGTTTCACCTGTTGTGCTTTGTTGTCGGTCCTTCCGGCCGGCGAGTATGTTTGTATATTTTCTGATGTTACAATGCTTGCTTACTTGTATTTTGCTGTGTTCCTCATGGATTTCTTGTATTTTGTGTTTTGTTGTATTGTGCTGCCGGTCCTTCAGGCCGTTGGTTTTGTTGGTTTTTGTTCTGTAAATGTTATAATGTTTTCTATTATTCCTATGTGTTATTTTTGTTTGCGTTGTTTGCCTGTTTGGCATTGTTTTTGTTTGTATCTTGATGTGTGTTTATCCTGTATATATTGTGTCTTCTCCTGTTTGATACTTGTTGTACTGGGCTGTTGGTCCTTCTGGCCGGCGGTTTCTTGTTTTGTAATGGTATATTTCGCATGTTTTATTGTACTTATTGTCTTTTACTTGCATGCTTGCATGTAAAAAACAAAAAAAAAATACTTTTTTTCACACCACACACACACACACACACACATACACACACACACACACACACCCAGGAAGCAGCCCGTAACAGCTGACTAACTCCCAGGTACCTATTTACTGCTGGGTAACAGGGGCATTTAGGGTGATAGAAACTTTGCCAATTTTTCTGCCTCGAGCGTGAATCGAACCGCGCACCACAGAATTCCGAGTCCTGCGCGCTATCCACCAGGCTTCGAGGCCCCCCCCCCCCCCCACACACACACACCTACGAGGTGTGTGTGTGTGTGAGTATGTGTACTCACCTAATTTTGCTTACGGAGGATGAGCTCTGGGCTCCTGGTCCCGCCTCTCAACTGTCAATCAAGTGATGTACAGATTCCTGAGCCTACTGGGCTCTATCATATCTACATTTGAAACTGTGTATGGAGTCAGCCTCCACCTCATCACTGCCTAATGCATTCCATCTGCTAACTACTCTGACACTGAAAAAGTTCTTTCTAACGTCCCTGTGGCTCATTTGGGTACTCAGTTTCCACCTGTGTCCCCATGTCGAGTACCCCCGTGTTAACAGTTTATCTTTATCTACCCTGTCAATTGCTCTGATAATTTTGTAGGTAGTGATCATGTCTCCCTCACTTTCTGTCTTCTAGTCTCGTGAGGCTACCCGTCCCGCAAATTCGTATAGTCAATATTGACTTATTAAATAAGTGCATAGGTGATATACTAAACATAATAGTTTACCTTGGAAAAGCTTCATAGAAAACACCGACCTTACCT
>WNGS01003277.1:0-15913 GCA_020271785.1 Procambarus virginalis
GGACCACACCACACCCACAACACCACCATAAGGCAACAACAACACCCACAACACCACCATAAGGCAACAACCACACCCACAACACCACCATAAGGCACAACCACACCACGTGCTTCTTCCCTACGCTTAAACGCCTAACCATTTCACCGCCAAAACAAATGTTTGTTGTTTTAGCATTAATATAAGTATTTGCTGCAGAAGTGTCGCCTCTACTTGCGCGACCGCGCGTGCGTGTACACGTGCATCCATGGACGTATAGCGCACGCACACACGCATGCGCACACGCTAGCACGAACGCACACACACAACTTGTATACCTCGCGTCAAACCAGTACTGGCGCATGCGGTTCCACCCTGGAGTCCTTATTTAGTCAAATACAAGACGAAGTTAGACAATGTCAGAGGTATGCCACACATACTTACATAGTTGTACTTACCTAGTTGTGCTTGCGGAGGGGTTGAGCTCTGGCTCTTTGGTCGCGCTCTCTCAACTGTCGAATCAACAGATGTACAGGTTTCTGAGCCTACTGGGCTCTATCATATCTACACTTGAAGCTGTGTAAGAGTCAGCCTCCAGTGCACGTACACCAGTCCCCGAGCTGAGTGGCATGAGCTACGAGGAAAGACTAACTAAACCACACGACACTGGGAGACAAAGGAGTTAGGAAAGCCATAATTACCACCTACAAAATTTTTATAGAAATTGATAGGGCAGATAAGACAAACTATTTCACACGTGTGGTACGCACACAAGACCCACAGGTGGAAACTGAGTACCCAAATGAGCTACAAAGACATTAGAAAGAATATTTTCTGTGTCAAGGAGTTAATAAATGGAATGTCTTAAGAAGTGATGTGGTGGAGACAGACTCCATACACAGTTTTAGATATGGATATGATAGACCCAATTGGCTCAGGCACCTATACACCAGTTGGTTGATGGTTTAGAGGCGGGACCATAGAGCCGAAGCTCCACCCCCGCAAGCACAATTAGGTGAGTACACACAAGTGTCCTGTAGCTCACTACTGAGAGTTAGACCAATGGTCTCAACCAGTCGCTCCTCCACTCCCGACTATAATGACACATTTGCCCACATTTCTATACATTCGGTGCCTCTATTCACACTAGCAATAAATAGGTACCTGGGACTGAGGAAACTGTTGTGGAATGCATCCTGAGAAACAGCCGTTGTTCTAGGGAGACCACGATAAGCCTAACAGGATTTATGTTTCCGACAATGGGAAAGTTTATGATAAAATACATACTGGGAAGGAAAGGGAAGTGCCAGAAGAAAGCGCCAAGCAATTACGACTATATAGCACTAGGAAGGGGTCAGGATAAGGATTTGGAATGGGACGGAGGGAAGGAATGGTGCCCAACCACTTGGACGGTCGTGGATTGAACGCCGACCTGCATAAAGCGAGACCTTCGCTCTACCGTCCGCCCCAAGTGGTTGGGCACCATTCCTTCCCTCCCATCCCATGCCAAATCCTAATCCTGATCCCTTCTCAGTGCTATATAGTCGTAATGGCTTGCCGCGTTCTCCTGACAGTTTTATTCCCTTCCCAGTATGCTCGGTTGACTCTTCCATACTGGGAATGAAATTATTAGTAAAAACGTTTCTGACGATCTATTATTGAGAGAGAGATGCCAGAGGTAACTGTGAACAAGATATTATGACATTTGTGAACTAGAAGTGTTGAGAGAAAAATTGTAGACTCGCCCCTGCTGAGGAGGAGGACAGGACAACAACACTGGCTCAACTATTACCAAATATCATCAACAAGAAATTATCGAGAAAAGGCAAGAAATGACTGCCAGAATAAGGAGAGTGGCTGAGAAGATATAAAATAACATAATATGTAAAGAACAACCCAACTCCATCACAGCTTATACACTCATCGGGCAGCCCGTCCTCGACTCTAAGTCCATTCCATCCAGCGGTCGACCCCACAGACGCATTCATAAACTTTTTCATGCTGTTCATTCAAAACGGGAATTTTCTCAAGTATACATTAATATTATAATATATTAGCATATTGTATATAAATAGGCATAGGTTAGGTTAGGTCAGGTGTTTAGGTTCTGTTGGCGATTATTTGTATTTGTAGTACGTGGGTGAAGCATTTACACCGTTGTGGTTCGAAAAAAATTTGTCAATGAAGCACTTGTTCCGGAAGTGTTCGAACGCCATCAGCTATGAGTCGTGTGTAACAGCCCGTCCTCCAAACAAAGATCCAAAAGTGATTCCATGCACCCGCCAAACCCCCTATTTATGAATGAAAAGCGGTTTACACACGACTCACAACTGCTGACGTTCGAACATTTCCGGAACAAGTGCTTCACTGACGAATATTGTTCGAACCATAACGCTGTAAATGCTTCACCCACGTACTACAAATACAAATAATCGCCAGCAGAACCTAAACACCTGACCTAACCTAACCTATGCCTATTTATACACAATATGCTAATATATTATAATATTAATTTATACTTGAGAAAATTCCCGTTTTGAATGAACAGCATGTTAAAATTTATGAATGCGTCTGTGGGGTTGACCGCTGAATGTAATGGACTTGAGTCGAGGATGGGTTGTGTGTAAATCGTTTTTCATTCATAAACGGGCGATTTGGCGGGTGCATGGAATCACTTTTGGGTCTTTGTTTGGAGGACGGGCTGGTTTGTTTCGGGTTTGTTAACGCCAGCCCGTCTTCCAAACAAAGACCCAAAAGTGATTCCATGCACCCGCCAAATCGCCCGTTTATGAATGAAAAACGATTTACACACGACTCACAGCTGATGGCGTTCGAACACTTCCGGAACAAGTGCTTCATTGACAAATTTTTTTCGAACCACAACGCTGTAAATGCTTCACCCACGTACTACAAATACAAATAATCGCCAACAGAACCTAAACACCTGACCTAACCTAACCTATGCCTATTTATATACAATATGCTAATATATTATAATATTAATGTATACTTGAGAAAATTCCCGTTTTGAATGAACAGCATGAAAAAGTTTATGAATGCGTCTGTGGGGTCGACCGCTGAATGTAATGGACATAAGTCGAGGATGGGTTGGTTAACGCTTGCTTCTCACCCTGGCCAGCTGTGTTGGTTGCCTGTATCAGCATATATGCCTCTACCCAGCAAGCAGCCTCAACTCTGCTTGGTGCAGGATTGAGGCTTCGGGCATGGCCACTTATGCTCCTCTAATCAAGCCTTCTGCTTTGGCAGGTTTGTAGTTCTCTATACATGCGGACTACACAATTGTACTGTGCTTGTTGACGTGTTAAACGTCAACTGGAGGAGCTCATGGGTATTCAAATTCTGCAGAAGTATGTTGTGACGTTCCGGACAGATTGTGTCTTTGATGAATTCTTAAGCTGTTGTGATGGTAAATCCTTCCCGTTGCGTGTAGAGGGCGGTGACTGTTGACAGTCTCAACACAACGACGACGTGTGTGGCGGGGCGGGGCATAGCCAGCACCATTGGAAATGCCTGAGGTGGTGCTTGCGTGTCTTGAGCAATGTGACAAGGTATTGCGCATGCCCTGGTACAAGAAAACATATGGCCTAGCGAAGGGTCTATATAACGGCACCCACACTCTACAGATGGTCGTTATAAGCAGTGTTGCATCTCCAGTTTCACTGATGGGGTATACACTATGCTTGCTCTGGCCACTCCCGAACTTGCTCTCGTTGAACATCTTCAACGAGTCTTATGTTCTCCTGTTTGGGGGGGGGAATGTTCTAATGTTCGTGTGGAGGTAGATGGTGAGGGCCCCGTCTCTCTCACTCCTGTGAGTGGCTCCACCTTGTGTAGGCGGGACTCTGGTGAAAATACCCTTTAGGCGGTGCAAGTCAGCAAGGCGGACAGCCCGCCTGCTTTCATACCTCTCACTTTATTTCCCACTTCTAAACTTTCCTTCACCTATGCCTCTCCTTCCTCTTTAGAAAAAAAAATGGCGGTGCATCCTGTGGATGGTGGTGTCGACCTTGTGGCCCCAAGTGTAGTGGGTGTTGATGGAGGTGCTGTGTACTCACCTAGTTGTGCTTCCGAGGGTTGAGCTCTGGCTCTTTGGTCCCACCTCTCAACTGTCAATCAACTAGTGTACAGATTCCTGAGCCTAATGGGCTCTACCAAATATACATTTGAAACTGTATGGAGTCAGCCTCCACCACATCATTGCTTAATGCATTCCACTCTAACACTGATTTTTTTTCTAATGTCTCTGTGGCTCATCTGGGTACTAAGATTCCACCTGTGTCCCCTTGTTCGTGTTCCACCCGTGCTAAAGAGTTTGTCTTTCTCCACCCTGCCAATTCCCCTGAGAATTTTGTAGGTGGTTATCATGTCTCCCCTTACCCTTCTGTCTTCCAGGGACGTGAGGTTCAGCTCCTTTAGCCTTTCCTCGTAGCTCATACGTCTCAGTTCCGGGACGAGCCTGGTGACATACCTCTGAATCTTCTCTTAACTTTGTCTTGTGTTTAACTAGGTATGGACTCCAGGCTGGAGCTGCATATTCCAGGATTGGTCTGACATACATGTTCTTGAACGATTCCTTACACAAGTGTCTAAAGGCAGTTCTCATGTTGGCGAATCTAGCATATGCCGCTGATGATATCCTTTTGATGTGGGGCTCTGGGGACAGGTTCGGTGTAATTTGGGATGGGACGGGGGTAAGGAATGGTGCCTAACCACTTGGACGGTCGGGGATTGAACGCCGAACAGCATAAAGCTGGTCGGCACTTGGATCTTTCAACCCCCCCCCCCCCCCCACAGATCTTTCTCTCTCCAGAGCGTATATAAAAGTGTCGTATCTACAGAGATGCATCCAGTGCCAATTGACGAGGACTGTGGGATGGACAGGCCCGCCAGTTTGGGTTTAGGAGAGGTGGTCGGGTGTGGTGAAGGTTCCCCCCATACTGGGGTTGGAGGGTCTGGTGCCTTTTTCCCTCTTCCTGGGTAGTGGCGCCGGCTGCCCCTTCCTCGGCAGGTGCTACATCTTTTCGACGCCAGCAGGACAGGAAAATGGATTAGGTGCCTCGCTGCCCACACGGAAGTGAAGGAAGCTGGCGGACGCGTCAGGAAGGTGACAGGGGGGGGGGGGGGATGAGATGTGTGTGGAAGGTGATGTCGAGGACTCCTGGGCCTGGAGCGGGAGTGTGCATGGTCATCCTACAGAGCTGGCTGCTGGTCCTCCCTGGGACGATGAGACGCAGTGGGGTGTGGTGGAGTGTGTTGATGTGCCACACCGGGCCAACCACAGGCGGGTGTTGAGGAAGGGGACTTGTGGCTCTCCTGTCTGAGGTCGGTGACCTCAGTACTCACTTGGAACACAGAGTACACCCCCCTCTTGAGGGAGTTTACATAAAGTTATATCTCACATAGAGCACAGAGTACCCCCTTGAGGGATTCCATGCCCACTCTCTCATCACTGAATACATCGCTGTATTTGACGGAAACAGTCTACTAGACCACTGTAACATATTGTGTATTCCCAGAGCTGCAGGTTCTTGAGGTCGATGAAACTTCAACCAAAAGGCTCTTTACTCAGGAAATATTATTAGCTGAGAATACGCATTAGTTGTGGCCTTGAAGGAGACCGCGACCCGAGTCTCTGCCCAAGGTTGTAACTGTAATTTTGGTTGGGTTTTGGGTTCAAGAACTATCAACACTTGGTGGGTTAGTGCGGCCTTCACAACAACTTACTAAGCATCTCGCATATTTTACTCCTGAACATAAGCCAAGACTAAAGTATACCCCTTCAGTAATGGTTCTGACGGTGAGGGATCTGGACACGTTCACTGGTGCAGTCAAGAGAGCGGCACAATGCGCACACTAACACGTTGATAGAGGCAGTACAGGTATGACAGCTAGACACAACTTTACAAAATGATAATTTTAAATGATAGTTAAATTATTAAATTTACAATTTAATAATTTTTTTTTATTAATACCAATAGAAAGAGAGAGAGAGCTCCTCTACCATACCTGACTGTCTTGACAGCACTCTACCATACCTGACTGTCTTGACAGGTCTTCTACCATACCTGACTGTCTTGACAGCTCCTCTACCATATCTGACTGTCTTGACAGCTTCTCTACCGTACCTGACTGTCTTGACAGGTCCTCTACCATACCTGACTGTCTTGACAGCTTCTCTACCATATCTGACTGTCTTGACAGCTCCTCTACCATATCTGACTGTCTTCACAGCTCTTCTACCATATCTGACTGTCTTGACAGTTCCTCTACCATACCTGACTGTCTTAACGGGTCCTCTACCATACCTGACTGTCTTGACAGCTCCTGTACCATACCTGACTGTCTTGACAGCTCCTCTACCATACCTGCCTGTCTTGACAGCTCATCTACCATGTCTGACTGTCTTGACAGCTCCTCTACCATATCTGTCTTGACAGCTCCTCTACCATATCTGACTGTCTTGACAGGTCCTCTACCATACCTGACAGTCTTGACAGCTCCTCAATCAATACTTGTCCTCCACGGCTTTACGCCATCACCCATACACACGTTCAAGATATACCCATACACACGTCCAAGATATACCCATACACACGTCCAAGATACACCCATACACACGTCCAAGATATACCCATACACACGTCCAAGATATACCCATACACACGTCCAAGATATACCCATACACACGTCCAAGATACACCCATACACACGTCCAAGATACACCCATACAAACGTCCAAGATACACCCATACACACGTCCAAGATATACCCATACACATGTCCAAGATATACCCATACACACGTCCAAGATACACCCATACAAACGTCCAAGATACACCCATACACACGTCCAAGATATACCCATACACACGTCCAAGATACACCCATACACACGTCCAAGATATACCCATACACACGTCCAAGATACACCCATACACACGTCCAAGATATACCTATACAAACGTCCAAGATATACCCATACACACGTCCAAGGTACACCCATACACACGTCCAAGATATACCTATACAAACGTCCAAGATATACCCATACACACGTCCAAGATACACCCATACACACGTCCAAGATATACCTATACAAACGTCCAAGATATACCCATACACACGTCCAAGATATACCCATACACACGTCCAAGATATACCCATACACACGTCCAAGATATACCCATACACACGTCCAAGATATACCTATACACACGTCCAAGATATACCCATACACACGTCCAAGATATACCTATACACACGTCCAAGATATACCCATACACACGTCCAAGATATACCCATACACACGTCCAAGATATACCTATACAAATGTCCAAGATATACCCATACACACGTCCAAGATATACCCATACACACGTCCAAGATATACCTATACAAACGTCCAAGATATACCCATACACACGTCCAAGATATACCCATACACACGTCCAAGATATACCCATACACTCGTCCAAGATATACCCATACACACGTCCAAGATATACCCATACACACGTCCAAGATATACCCATACACACGTCCAAGATATACCCATACACACGTCCAAGATATACCCATACACACGTCCAAGATATACCCATACACACGTCCAAGATATACCCATACACACGTCCAAGATATACCCATACACTCGTCCAAGATATACCCATACACACGTCCAAGATATACCCATACACACGTCCAAGATATACCCATACACACGTCCAAGATATACCCATACACACGTCCAAGATATACCCATACACACGTCCAAGATATACCCATACACTCGTCCAAGATATACCCATACACACGTCCAAGATATACCCATACACACGTCCAAGATATACCCATACACACGTCCAAGATATACCCATACACACGTCCAAGATATACCCATACACACGTCCAAGATATACCCATACACACGTCCAAGATATACCCATACACACGTCCAAGATATACCCATACACACGTCCAAGATATACCCATACACACGTCCAAGATATACCCATACACACGTCCAAGATATACCCATACACACGTCCAAGATATACCCATACACACGTCCAAGATATACCCATACACACGTCCAAGATATACCCATACACACGTCCAAGATATACCCATACACTCGTCCAAGATATACCCATACACACGTCCAAGATATACCCATACACACGTCCAAGATATACCCATACACACGTCCAAGATATACCCATACACACGTCCAAGATATACCCATACACTCGTCCAAGATATACCCATACACACGTCCAAGATATACCCATACACACGTCCAAGATATACCCATACACACGTCCAAGATATACCCATACACACGTCCAAGATATACCCATACACACGTCCAAGATATACCCATACACTCGTCCAAGATATACCCATACACACGTCCAAGATATACCCATACACACGTCCAAGATATACCCATACACACGTCCAAGATATACCCATACACACGTCCAAGATATACCCATACACACGTCCAAGATATACCCATACACACGTCCAAGATATACCCATACACACGTCCAAGATATACCCATACACACGTCCAAGATATACCCATACACACGTCCAAGATATACCCATACACACGTCCAAGATATACCCATACACACGTCCAAGATATACCCATACACACGTCCAAGATATACCCATACACACGTTCAAGATATACCCATACACACGTCCAAGATATACCCATACACACGTCCAAGATATACCCATACACACGTCCAAGATACACCCATACACACGTCCAAGATATACCCATACACACGTCCAAGATATACCCATACACACGTCCAAGATACACCCATACAAACGTCCAAGATACACCCATACAAACGTCCAAGATACACCCATACACACGTCCAAGATACACCCATACAAACGTCCAAGATATACCCATACACACGTCCAAGATATACCCATACACACGTCCAAGATACACCCATACAAACGTCCAAGATACACCAATACAAACGTCCAAGATACACCCATACAAACGTCCAAGATACACCCATACAAACGTCCAAGATACACCCATACAAACGTCCAAGATACACCCATACACACGTCCAAGATGCACCCATACAAACGTCCAAGATATACCCATACACACGTCCAAGATATACCCATACACACGTCCAAGATATACCCATACACACGTCCAAGATATACCCATACACACGTCCAAGATATACCCATACACACGTCCAAGATATACCCATACACACGTCCAAGATATACCCATACACACGTCCAAGATACACCCATACACACGTCCAAGATACACCCATACACACGTCCAAGATACACCCATACACACGTCCAAGATACACCCATACACACGTCCAAGATACACCCATACACACGTCCAAGATACACCCATACAAACGTCCAAGATATACCCATACACACGTCCAAGATATACCCATACAAACGTCCAAGATATACCCATACACACGTCCAAGATATACCCATACACACGTCCAAGATACACCCATACACACGTCCAAGATACACCCATACAAACGTCCAAGGTACACCCATACACACGTCCAAGATATACTCATACACACGTCCAAGATATACCCATACAAAAGGTATTGATACAATATCTGGAAGGGGACATCTGGACACGGCAAACGTCAACACAGGGACCAACGCTATAAAGAAGGGACCATGAGGGCAAGCATGAGTGCAAGCATGAGTGCAAGCATGAGGGGCAAGCATGAGGGCAAGCATGAGTGCAAGCATGAGGGGCAAGCATGAGGGGCAAGCATGAGGGCAAGCATGAGTGCAAGCATGAGGGGCAAGCATGAGGGGCAAGCATGAGTGCAAAGCCATGAGGGGCAAGCATGAGGGCAAGCATGAGGGGCAAGCATGAGGGCAAGCATGAGGGCAAGCATGAGTGCAAGCATGAGGGCAAGCATGAGGGCAAGCATGAGTGCAAAGCATGAGGGCAAGCATGAGGGGCAAGCATGAGGGGCAAGCATGAGAGGCAGAGCATGAGTGCAAGCATGAGGGCAAGCATGAGTGCAAGCATGAGGGCAAGCATGAGGGCAAGCATGAGGGCAAGCATGAGTGCAAGCATGAGGGCAAGCATGAGTTGCAAGCATGAGTGCAAGCATGAGGGCAAAGCATGATTGCAAGCATGAAGGGAAAGCAAAAAGGGCAAGCATAAGGGAAGCAAGAGGGCAAGGAAGAGGGCAAGCATGAGGGCAAGCATGAGGGCAAGCATGAGGGGCAAGCATGAGGGCAAGCATAGGGGCAAGCATGAGGGGCAAGCATGAGCGGGCCAAGCATGAGGGAAAGCATGAGGGCAAGCATGAGGGGCAAGCATGAGGGCAAGCATGAGGGGCAAGCATGAGGGGCAAGCATGAGGGGCAAGCATGAGGGCAAGCATGAGAGGGCAAGCATGTAGCAAGCATGAGGGGCAAGCATGAGGGGCAAGCATGAGGGCAAGCATGAGGGCAAGCATGAGGGCAAGCATGAGGGGCAAGCATGAGAGCAAGCATGAGGGGCAAGCATGAGGGGCAAGCATGAGGGGCAAGCATGAGGGCAAGCATGAGGGCAAGCATGAGGGCAAGCATGAGGGCAAGCATGAGGGGNTAAATATACCCCTTCAGTAATGGTTCTGACGGTGAGGGATCTGGACACGTTCACTGGTGCAGTCAAGAGAGCGGCACAATGCGCACACTAACACGTTGATAGAGGCAGTACAGGTATGACAGCTAGACACAACTTTACAAAATGATAATTTTAAATGATAGTTAAATTATTAAATTTACAATTTAATAATTTTTTTTATTAATACCAATAGAAAGAGAGAGAGAGCTCCTCTACCATACCTGACTGTCTTGACAGCACTCTACCATACCTGACTGTCTTGACAGGTCTTCTACCATACCTGACTGTCTTGACAGCTCCTCTACCATATCTGACTGTCTTGACAGCTTCTCTACCGTAACTGACTGTCTTGACAGGTCCTCTACCATACCTGACTGTCTTGACAGCTTCTCTACCATATCTGACTGTCTTGACAGCTCCTCTACCATATCTGACTGTCTTGACAGCTCTTCTACCATATCTGACTGTCTTGACAGTTCCTCTACCATACCTGACTGTCTTAACGGGTCCTCTACCATACCTGACTGTCTTGACAGCTCCTGTACCATACCTGACTGTCTTGACAGCTCCTCTACCATACCTGCCTGTCTTGACAGCTCATCTACCATGTCTGACTGTCTTGACAGCTCCTCTACCATATCTGTCTTGACAGCTCCTCTACCATATCTGACTGTCTTGACAGGTCCTCTACCATACCTGACAGTCTTGACAGCTCCTCAATCAATACTTGTCCTCCACGGCTTTACGCCATCACCCATACACACGTCCAAGATATACCCATACACACGTCCAAGATATACCCATACACACGTCCAAGATACACCCATACACACGTCCAAGATATACCCATACACACGTCCAAGATATACCCATACACACGTCCAAGATATACCCATACACACGTCCAAGATACACCCATACACACGTCCAAGATACACCCATACACACGTCCAAGATACACCCATACACACGTCCAAGATATACCCATACACACGTCCAAGATATACCCATACACACGTCCAAGATACACCCATACAAACGTCCAAGATACACCCATACACACGTCCAAGATATACCCATACACACGTCCAAGATACACCCATACACACGTCCAAGATATACCCATACACACGTCCAAGATACACCCATACACACGTCCAAGATATACCTATACAAACGTCCAAAGATATACCCATACACACGTCCAAGGTACACCCATACACACGTCCAAGATATACCTATACAAACGTCCAAGATATACCCATACACACGTCCAAGATACACCCATACACACGTCCAAGATATACCTATACAAACGTCCAAGATATACCCATACACACGTCCAAGATATACCCATACACACGTCCAAGATATACCCATACACAAGTCCAAGATATACCCATACACACGTCCAAGATATACCCATACACACGTCCAAGATATACCCATACACACGTCCAAGATATACCTATACAAACGTCCAAGATATACCCATACACACGTCCAAGATATACCCATACACACGTCCAAGATATACCTATACAAATAGCCAAGATATACCCATACACACGTCCAAGATATACCCATACACACGTCCAAGATATACCTATACAAACGTCCAAGATATACCCATACACACGTCCAAGATATACCCATACACACGTCCAAGATATACCCATACACTCGTCCAAGATATACCCATACACACGTTCAAGATATACCCATACACACGTCCAAGATATACCCATACACTCGTCCAAGACATACCCATACACACGTCCAAGATATACCCATACACACGTCCAAGATATACCCATACACACGTCCAAGATATACCCATACACACGTCCAAGATATACCCATACACTCGTCCAAGATATACCCATACACACGTCCAAGATATACACATACACACGTCCAAGATATACCCATACACACGTCCAAGATATACACATACACTCGTCCAAGATATACCCATACACACGTCCAAGATATACCCATACACACGTCCAAGATATACCCATACACACGTCCAAGATATACCCATACACACGTCCAAGATATACCCATACACTCGTCCAAGATATACCCATACACACGTCCAAGATATACCCATACACACGTCCAAGATATACCCATACACACGTCCAAGATATACCCATACACACGTCCAAGATATACCCATACACACGTCCAAGATATACCCATACACACGTCCAAGATATACCCATACACACGTCCAAGATATACCCATACACTCGTCCAAGATATACCCATACACACGTCCAAGATATACCCATACACACGTCCAAGATATACCCATACACACGTCCAAGATATACCCATACACACGTCCAAGATATACCCATACACACGTCCAAGATATACCCATACACACGTCCAAGATATACCCATACACTCGTCCAAGATATACCCATACACACGTCCAAGATATACCCATACACACGTCCAAGATATACCCATACACACGTCCAAGATATACCCATACACACGTCCAAGATATACCCATACACACGTCCAAGATATTACCATACACACGTCCAAGATATACCCATACACACGTCCAAGATATACCCATACACACGTCCAAGATATACCCATACACTCGTCCAAGATATACCCATACACACGTCCAAGATATACCCATACACACGTCCAAGATATACCCATACACACGTCCAAGATATACCCATACACACGTCCAAGATATACCCATACACACGTCCAAGATATACCCATACACACGTCCAAGATATACCCATACACACGTCCAAGATATACCCATACACACGTCCAAGACATACCCATACACACGTCCAAGATATACCCATACACACGTCCAAGATATACCCATACACACGTCCAAGATATACCCATACACACGTCCAAGATATACCCATACACTCGTCCAAGATATACCCATACACACGTCCAAGATATACACATACACACGTCCAAGATATACCCATACACACGTCCAAGATATACCCATACACTCGTCCAAGATATACCCATACACACGTCCAAGATATACCCATACACACGTCCAAGATATACCCATACACACGTCCAAGATATACCCATACACACGTCCAAGATATACCCATACACTCGTCCAAGATATACCCATACACACGTCCAAGATATACCCATACACACGTCCAAGATATACCCATACACACGTCCAAGATATACCCATACACACGTCCAAGATATACCCATACACACGTCCAAGATATACCCATACACTCGTCCAAGATATACCCATACACACGTCCAAGATATACCCATACACACGTCCAAGATATACCCATACACACGTCCAAGATATACCCATACACACGTCCAAGATATACCCATACACACGTCCAAGATATACCCATACACACGTCCAAGATATACCCATACACACGTCCAAAATATACCCATACACACGTCCAAGATATACCCATACACACGTCCAAGATATACCCATACACACGTCCAAGATATACCCATACACACGTCCAAGATATACCCATACACACGTCCAAGATATACCCATACACACGTCCAAGATATACCCATACACTCGTCCAAGATATACCCATACACACGTCCAAGATATACCCATACAAACGTCCAAATATACCCATACACACGTCCAAGATATACCCATACACACGTCCAAGATATACCCATACACACGTCCAAGATATACCCATACACTCGTCCAAGATATACCCATACACACGTCCAAGATATACCCATACACACGTCCAAGATATACCCATACACACGTCCAAGATATACCCATACACACGTCCAAGATATACCCATACACACGTCCAAGATATACCCATACACAACGTCCAAGATATACCCATACACACGTCCAAGATATACCCATACACACGTCCAAGATATACCCATACACACGTCCAAGATATACCCATACACACGTCCAAGATATACCCATACACACGTCCAAGATATACCCATACACTCGTCCAAGATATACCCATACACACGTCCAAGATATACCATACACACGTCCAAGATATACCCATACACTCGTCCAAGATATACCCATACACACGTCCAAGATATACCCATACACACGTCCAAGATATACCCATACACACGTCCAAGATATACCCATACACACGTACAAGATATACCCATACACACGTCCAAGATATACCCATACACACGTCCAAGATATACCCATACACACGTCCAAGATATACCCATACACACGTCCAAGATATACCCATACACACGTCCAAGATATACCCATACACACGTCCAAGATATACCCATACACACGTCCAAGATATACCCATACACACGTCCAAGATATACCCATACACACGTCCAAGATATACCCATACACACGTCCAAGATATACCCATACACACGTCCAAGATATACCCATACACACGTCCAAGATATACCCATACACACGTCCAAGATATACCCATACACACGTCCAAGATATACCCATACACACGTCCAAGATATACCCATACACACGTCCAAGATATACCCATACACACGTCCAAGATATACCCATACACACGTCCAAGATATACCCATACACACGTCCAAGATATACCCATACACACGTCCAAGATATACCCATACACACGTCCAAGATATACCCATACACACGTCCAAGATATACCCATACACACGTCCAAGATATACCCATACACACGTCCAAGATATACCCATACACACGTCCAAGATATACCCATACACACGTCCAAGATATACCCATACACACGTCCAAGATATACCCATACACACGTCCAAGATACACCCATACACACGTCCAAGATATACCCATACACACGTCCAAGATATCCCATACACACGTCCAAATATCCCATACACACGTCCAAGATATACCCATACACACGTTCAAGATATACCCATAGACACGCCAAGATATACCCATACACACGTCCAAGATATACCCATACACACGTCCAAGATATACCCATACACACGTCCAAGATACACCCATACACACGTCCAAGATATACCCATACACACGTCCAAGATATACCCATACACACGTCCAAGATACACCCATACAAACGTCCAAGATACACCCATACAAACGTCCAAGATACACCCATACACAATAACGAAGCTACGTTACTTAATATCTAATGACGTTAAAAACCACTTCCTTATTGTGCGTCAGCACCATATCTTCACATATCTTAGTAACGAGTCACCACCA
>WNGS01003277.1:16343-33559 GCA_020271785.1 Procambarus virginalis
CACGCCTTCAATAGCTTAGTACCTTCTCAATATATTACACATCTTACGTGTAATGACTTATGAGTGAATTATAAGAATGAGTGGCGGAATATGCGATATATCTTGGTATACCGTGAAGCATTATGAGCACAGCCAACTAAACTATGCAATCCAATCTCGACTATAAACAACAGCAAGCACAGTAGCTTCACAACCAACAGATCTCGGGTTGCATTCCCGTTGGCTGGACAAGACACTTTTGGTGCGATTTCCGTCTCACCTAATGCCTCTGTTCACCAAACAGGTACCAGGGGGTTACGCCCCTATTGCGGGGTAGCTTGCTGGGCAAGGTGAGTAGGTCGACCTTGGGAGGTCACCTCCATACAAGGCTCAAGTATATATAGGTATGTATACTTCAGCCTTGCCTATGTATATCAAGTATACATATACATAGGCATCCTGTCCCTGAGGATGAGAAACACGATGGTACTATTTGCTGAGCGTTAATGAGGGTGGAGGCTTTTGAGGTTACCTCCTATAATACTCTCCCTCACCCTCGTGTGTTGTTACTGCTCCTCATGAAGCAGCAGTCAGCAGCAGTTACTGCTCCTGAACTGCCTCACAGTGAGGTGTCACGCGCTAATTACATCCTCACACACCTCACCTCCACAACCTTTAATCCTCACTGGCAAAACAAACAATAAAAAGTCAATTATTGTGTCACAGACAACGGCGGCGTGTGTAAATGTGTTGCAAAGTTTACCTTGTTGTTGGGAGTGTTCACTCACAAGTCTGGTTCACTCTCCAAGGTTTCCCACAAGTTTACAGCGAGTTCATCAAGTCACTTCCTGGTAAGTACTACACACACACTTATATCATAAAGTGACACTTATAAAGATATCCACAAACATAAACAAGTCATTAATATTCAAATAACTTATTTTCAGCTAACATCATCACACACTCATTAAAGGAAATCATCTCAATTAAAAAAGTCCAATTCAATTATTTCATTTGAATTAACTTTCATTTTTTCAAACGAATAAAAAATCCTCACTTCACTTAAAGTGTGGCATATAAAAAGATTATTATTAACACGATGTATGTGTAGAGCGGCCTGGCTGGGCTCCACTAGAGCACACAGCGCCGCACCTCTCACCTGGGCCGTGGCTCCAGACCTACTGGCGAGGGAGGCGCCCTAGAGGGGTGTCGGCGCCGCCCAGACCACACTCTGGCGCGGCCTTCCTTCCCTCGGCCACAAGTGGCGGTGGACCACGCTGGCATATGTCGCGTGACACTACGCTGGGGACGGTCAGCTTGTTGTGGCCAGCCTAATGTGGGTCACTTTGTTAGTTGGTGGAGGGTGGTTCAGGCACACACCCACAACACCACCACCAGGGACCAACCACACCCACAACACCACCACCAGGGACCAACCACACCCACAACACCACCACCACCAGGGACCAACCACACCCACAACACCACCACCAGGGACCAACCACACCCACAACACCACCACCAGGGACCAACCACACCCACAACACCACCACCACCAGGGACCAACCACACCCACAACACCACCACCACCAGGGACCAACCACACCCACAACAACACCACCACCAGGGACCAACCACACCCACAACAACACCACCACCAGGGACCAACCACACCCACAACAACACCACCACCAGGGACCAACCACACCCACAACAACACCACCACCAGGGACCAACCACACCCATAACACCACCACCAGGGACCAACCACACCCACAACAACACCACCACCAGGGACCAACCACACCCACAACAACACCACCACCAGGGACCAACCACACCCACAACACCACCACCACCAGGCAACAACCACACCCACAACACCACCACCAGGGACCAACCACACCCACAACACCACCACCACCAGGGACCAACCATACCCACAACACCACCACCACCAGTTTTAGATATGGATATGATAGACCCAATTGGCTCAGGCGCCTATACACCAGTTGGTTGATGGTTTAGAGGCGGGACCATAGAGCCGAAGCTCCACCCCCGCAAGCAAAATTAGGTGAGTACACACAAGTGTCCTGTAGCTCACTATTGAGAGTTAGACCAATGGTCTCAACCAGTCGCTCCTCCACTCCCGACTATAATGACACATTTGCCCACATTTCTATACATTCGGTGCCTCTGTTCACACTAGCAATAAATAGGTACCTGGGACTGAGGAAACTGTTGTGGAATGCATCCTGAGAAACAGCCGTTGTTCTAGGGAGACCACGATAAGCCTAACAGGATTCATGTTTCCGACAATGGGAAAGTTTATGATAAAATACATACTGGGAAGGGAAGGGAAGTGCCAGAAGAAAGCGCCAAGCAATTACGACTATATAGCACTAGGAAGGGGTCAGGATAAGGATTTGGAATGGGACGAGGGGAAGGAATGTTGCCCAACCACTTGGACGGTCGTGGATTGAACGCCGACCTGCATAAAGCGAGACCTTCGCTCTACCGTCCGCCCCAAGTGGTTGGGCACCATTCCTTCCCTCCCGTCCCATGCCAAATCCTAATCCTGATCCCTTCTCAGTGCTATATAGTCGTAATGGCTTGCCGCGTTCTCCTGACAGTTTTATTCCCTTCCCAGTATGGTCGGTTGACTCTTCCATACTGGGAATGAAATTATTAGTAAAAACGTTTCTGACGATCTATTATTGAGAGAGATGCCAGAGGTAACTGTGAACAAGATATTATGACATTTGTGAACTAGAAGCGTTGAGAGAAAAGTTGTAGACTCGCCCCTGCTGAGGAGGAGGACAGGACAACAACACTGGCTCAACTATTACCAAATATCATCAACAAGAAATTATCGAAAAAAGGCAAGAAATGACTGCCAGAATAAGGAGAGTGGCTGAGAAGATATTATAAAATAACATAATATGTAAAGAACAACCCAAACTCCATCACAGCTTATACACTCATCGGGCAGCCCGTCCTCGACTCTAAGTCCATTCCATCCAGCGGTCGACCCCACAGACGCATTCATAAACTTTTTCATGCTGTTCATTCAAAACGGGAATTCTCTCAAGTATACATTAATATTATAATATATTAGCATATTGTATATAAATAGGCATAGGTTAGGTTAGGTCAGGTGTTTAGGTTCTGTTGGCGATTATTTGTATTTGTAGTACGTGGGTGAAGCATTTACAGCGTTGTGGTTCGAAAAAAATTTGTCAATGAAGCACTTGTTCCGGAAGTGTTCGAACGCCATCAGCTGTGAGTCGTGTGTAAATCGTTTTTCATTCATAAACGGGCGATTTGGCGGGTGCATGGAATCACTTTTGGGTCTTTGTTTGGAGGACGGGCTGGTTTGTTTCGGGTTTGTTAACGCCAGCCCGTCTTCCAAACAAAGACCCAAAAGTACATACATACATACAATGCCTAAAGCCACTATTACGCAATGCGTTTCGGGCAAGAAAACATTAATATCTAAAACTTAATGCTAATTGAACAAAAAGAATAAAATGTTTTGAGAACAGATACAAATAAAGGTACAAAAAAAAGGGGGGGAACATGACTGAAAAGCAGCACAAATACAATATGTAGACAAACAGCGTTGAATAAGAAAAAAAAAAAAAAAAAAAAAAATAAGACATGGGTTGACAATAGAGGGGTAAGGTAGGTTACAGGGAGTTTAACAGGTAGTGTTTAGTTTTAATCTTAAACTGGTTGAGAGAGGTACAGTCTTTAACATGGTTGGGAAGGTCATTCCACATTCTGGGTCCCTTGATTTGTAGAGCATTTCTAGTTTGGTTAAGTCGTACTCTTGGAATATCAAAACTGTATTTATTTCTGGTGTGGTGCTCAAGTGATTCCATGCACCCGCCAAATCGCCCGTTTATGAATGAAAAACGATTTACACACGACTCACAGCTGATGGCGTTCGAACACTTCCGGAACAAGTGCTTCATTGACAAATTTTTTTCGAACCACAACGCTGTAAATGCTTCACCCACGTACTACAAATACAAATAATCGCCAACAGAACCTAAACACCTGACCTAACCTAACCTATGCCTATTTATATACAATATGCTAATATATTATAATATTAATGTATACTTGAGAGAATTCCCGTTTTGAATGAACAGCATGAAAAAGTTTATGAATGCGTCTGTGGGGTCGACCGCTGAATGTAATGGACATAAGTCGAGGATGGGTTGGTTAACGCTTGCTTCTCACCCTGGCCAGCTGTGTTGGTTGCCTGTATCAGCATATATGCCTCTACCCAGCAAGCAGCCTCAACTCTGCTTGGTGCAGGATTGAGGCTTCGGGCATGGCCACTTATGCTCCTCTAATCAAGCCTTCTGCTTTGGCAGGTTTGTAGTTCTCTATACATGCGGACTACACAATTGTACTGTGCTTGTTGACGTGTTAAACGTCAACTGGAGGAGCTCATGGGTATTCAAATTCTGCAGAAGTATGTTGTGACGTTCCGGACAGATTGTGTCTTTGATGAATTCTTAAGCTGTTGTGATGGTAAATCCTTCCCGTTGCGTGTAGAGGGCGGTGACTGTTGACAGTCTCAACACAACGACGACGTGTGTGGCGGGGCGGGGCATAGCCAGCACCATTGGAAATGCCTGAGGTGGTGCTTGCGTGTCTTGAGAAATGTGACAAGGTATTGCGCATGCCCTGGTACAAGATAACATATGGCCTAGCGAAGGGTCTATATAACGGCACCCACACTCTACAGATGGTCGTTATAAGCAGTGTTGCATCTCCAGTTTCACTGATGGGGTATACACTATGCTTGCTCTGGCCACTCCCGAACTTGCTCTCGTTGAACATCTTCAACGAGTCTTATGTTCTCCTGTTTGGGGGGGGGGGATGTTCTAATGTTCGTGTGGAGGTAGATGGTGAGGGCCCCGTCTCTCTCACTCCTGTGAGTGGCTCCACCTTGTGTAGGCGGGACTCTGGTGAAAATACCCTTTAGGCGGTGCAAGTCAGCAAGGCGGACAGCCCGCCTGCTTTCATACCTCTCACTTTATTTCCCACTTCTAAACTTTCCTTCACCTATGCCTCTCCTTCCTCTTTAGAAAAAAAATGGCGGTGCATCCTGTGGATGGTGGTGTCGACCTTGTGGCCCCAAGTGTAGTGGGTGTTGATGGAGGTGCTGTGTACTCACCTAGTTGTGCTTCCGAGGGTTGAGCTCTGGCTCTTTGGTCCCACCTCTCAACTGTCAATCAACTAGTGTACAGATTCCTGAGCCTAATGGGCTCTACCAAATATACATTTGAAACTGTATGGAGTCAGCCTCCACCACATCATTGCTTAATGCATTCCACTCTAACACTGATTTTTTTTCTAATGTCTCTGTGGCTCATCTGGGTACTAAGATTCCACCTGTGTCCCCTTGTTCGTGTTCCACCCGTGCTAAAGAGTTTGTCTTTCTCCACCCTGCCAATTCCCCTGAGAATTTTGTAGGTGGTTATCATGTCTCCCCTTACCCTTCTGTCTTCCAGGGACGTGAGGTTCAGCTCCTTTAGCCTTTCCTCGTAGCTCATACGTCTCAGTTCCGGGACGAGCCTGGTGACATACCTCTGAATCTTCTCTAACTTTGTCTTGTGTTTAACTAGGTATGGACTCCAGGCTGGAGCTGCATATTCCAGGATTGGTCTGACATACATGTTCTTGAACGATTCCTTACACAAGTGTCTAAAGGCNCACTCACAGGATGGGTGATGCTGCCCAATACTGTCACTATGGCGGTGTGTCCACTCACAGGATGGGTGACGCTGACCAATACTGTCACTATGGCGGTGTGTCCCACTCACAGGATGAGTGACGCTGCCCAATACTGTCACTATGGCGGTGTGTCCACTCACAGGATGGTGACGCTGCCCAATACTGTCACTATGGCGGTGTGTCCACTCACAGGATGAGTGGCGCTGCCCAATACTGTCACTATGGCGGTGTGTCCACTCACAGGATGAGTGATGCTGCCCAATACTGTCACTATGGCGGTGTGTCCACTCACAGGATGAGTGGCGCTGCTCAATACTGTCACTATGGCGGTGTGTCCACTCACAGGATGAGTGGCGCTGCCCAATACTGTCACTATGGCGGTGTGTCCACTCACAGGATGGGTGATGCTGCCCAATACTGTCACTATGGCGGTGTGTCCACTCACAGGATGAGTGACGCTGCCCAATACTGTCACTATGGCGGTGTGTCCACTCACAGGATGAGTGACGCTGCCCAATACTGTCACTATGGCGGTGTGTCCACTCACAGGATAGTGACGGTGCCCAATACTGTCACTATGGCGGTGTGTCCACTCACAGGATGAGTGACGCTGCCCATTACTGTCACTATGGCGGTGTGTCCACTCAGAGGATGAGTGACGCTGCCCAATACTGTCACTATGGCGGTGTGTCCACTCACAGGATGGGTGGCGCTGCCCAATACTGTCACTATGGCGGTGTGTCCACTCACAGGATGAGTGACGCTGCCCATACTGTCACTATGGCGGTGTGTCCACTCACAGGATGAGTGGCGCTGCCCAATACTGTCACTATGGCGGTGTGTCCACTCACAGGATGAGTGGCGGTGCCCAATACTGTCACTATGGCGGTGTGTCCACTCACAGGATGAGTGCCGCTGCCCAATACTGTCACTATGGCGGTGTGTCCACTCACAGGATGGGTGATGCTGCCCAATACTGTCACTATGGTGGTGTGTCCACTCACAGGATGAGTGCCGTGCCCAATACTGTCACTATGGCGGTGTGTCCACTCACAGGATGAGTGATGCTGCCCAATACTGTCACTATGGCGGTGTGTCCACTCACAGGATGAGTGGCGCTGCCCAATACTGTAACTATGGCGGTGTGTCCACTCACAGGATGAGTGCGCTGCCCATACTGTCACTATGGCGGTGTGTCCACTCACAGGATGGGTGACGCTGTCCAATACTGTCACTATGGCGGTGTGTCCACTCACAGGATAGTGACGGTGCCCAATACTGTCACTATGGTGGTGTGTCCACTCACAGGATGAGTGACGCTGCCCAATACTGTCACTATGGCGGTGTGTCCACTCACAGGATGAGTGACGCTGCCCAATACTGTCACTATGGCGGTGTGTCCACTCAGAGGATGGGTGATGCTGCCCAATACTGTCACTATGGCGGTGTGTCCACTCACAGGATGGGTGACGCTGCCCAATACTGTCACTATGGCGGTGTGTCCACTCACAGGATGAGTGACGCTGCCCAATACTGTCACTATGGCGGTGTGTCCACTCACAGGATGGGTGACGCTGCCCAATACTGTCACTATGGCGGTGTGTCCACTCACAGGATGGGTGACGCTGCCCAATACTGTCACTATGGGGGTGTGTCCACTCACAGGATGGGTGATGCTGCCCAATACTGTCACTATGGCGGTGTGTCCACTCACAGGATGGGTGATGCTGCCCAATACTGTCACTATGGCGGTGTGTCCACTCACAGGATGGGTGACGCTGCCCAATACTGTCACTATGGCGGTGTGTCCACTCACAGGATGGTGACGCTGCCCAATACTGTCACTATGGCGGTGTGTCCACTCACAGGATGGGTGATGCTGCCCAATACTGTCACTATTGCGGTGTGTCCACTCACAGGATGGGTGATGCTGCCCAATACTGTCACTATGGCGGTGTGTCCACTCACAGGATGGGTGGCGCTGCCCAATACTGTCACTATGGCGGTGTGTCCACTCACAGGATGGGTGACGTTGCCCAATACTGTCACTATTGCGGTGTGTCCACTCACATGATGGGTGACGCTGCCGAATACTGTCACTATGGCGGTGTGTCCACTCACAGGATGAGTGGCGCTGCCCAATACTGTCACTATGGTGGTGTGTCCACTCACAGGATGAGTGATGCTGCCCAATACTGTCACTATGGCGGTGTGTCCACTCACAGGATGAGTGGCGCTGCCCAATACTGTCACTATGGTGGTGTGTCCACTCACAGGATGGGTGATGCTGCCCAATACTGTCACTATGGCGGTGTGTCCACTCACAGGATGGGTGACGCTGCCCAATACTGTCACTATGGCGGTGTGTCCACTCACAGGATGGGTGACGCTGCCCAATACTGTCACTATGGCAGTGTGTCCACTCACAGGATGGGTGACGCTGCCCAATACTGTCACTATGGCGGTGTGTCCACTCACAGGATGGGTGACGCTGCCCAATACTGTCACTATGGCGGTGTGTCCACTCACAGGATGAGTGGCGCTGCCCAATACTGTCACTATGGCGGTGTGTCCACTCACAGGATGAGTGACGCTGCCCAATACTGTCACTATAGCGGTGTGTCCACTCACAGGATGGGTGACGCTGCCCAATACAGTCACTATGGCGGTGTGTCCACTCACAGGATGGGTGGCGCTGCCCAATACTGTCACTATGGCGGTGTGTCCACTCACAGGATAGGTGACGCTGCCCAATAAACTCACCCACGGAGAGAATTTAAATTAATCTAAAATTGAGGTACACGCTTCCCTGCCCCGCTCTTAGACCTTCCCAGGCACCGGAGGAAGCCACCACCTAAATGAATCCTCTTAAAATCGAAGCTTAACATACTTCAATTAACTTAAGTAAGCCAAGTCGACCACACGTTGAACACCCCCTGGCGGCGAGGCGTGGAAGCTCGCGTCCTCTGATGAAGACCAACACTGGAGCACCACAACACTCACCAACTTAAAACCTTCCCTGGCGTAAGCTCTGATCACTATCTAAGAGTTCAGTGTAGTATACTCTCGTCTCCATTACCTAGTATATACAACACCATATGCAATATGGTGTCAGGTTCATATTCTAATTGTTAAATTATCCACTATACTGGCAGTTGCGTCGTTACTGTCACACACACACACACACACACACACACACTAACTAAAGACTTTCAGTAATTACATCAGGTGTGGTGTGACTACGCTAACAAAAGAAGATTCCTAATGAAAACAAAAAGTAATTTAGCTAAGCATATCTTGGACATCATAGATGGTTCAGTGATGGCAGAGGTACCCGGACGCCAGGGGAAACATGACGAATGTTGTGGTATTGTTATCATGGCACAATGATCAGGTGCTGACCTAGCGGCGCGGGCACTTGGTGCGGGCAGCTGGCGTGGGCAGCTGGTACAGGCAACTAGTGCGGGCAGCTGGTCAGCAGAAACCAGAATCAAATAACTTGTGTCTCACATGTGGTTGTAACACCGTAAAGGTATTTTGTTTAGTTTTATTTAATATACATAGAGATACATGAGTCACAGACAAGATTTGAGAGGTGCCAGTCTGTCGGCCTGAAAGTCACACTTTTAGAGTGTTTATGACCACCAAGTGACCAAGGTCAGGTCGTGTGAAGTTCACCTTGTTTCTGCTAAGCTCATAATTGCAGGCGGCTAGCCGGTGGTGTCCTTCAAACATGCCGTCAGTTTAAGGTGTGGCTTGGTAGATGGCCTGGGGCTATCTACTTGTGGGGGGAGTTAGCTAGTTGTCCCCCCATAAATACCCATGGAACTGTACTTTCGGGAGAGAGGACAGCAGAGACAGCACAG
Organism: Procambarus virginalis; assembly: GCA_020271785.1. Classification (NCBI taxonomy): domain Eukaryota; kingdom Metazoa; phylum Arthropoda; class Malacostraca; order Decapoda; family Cambaridae; genus Procambarus; species Procambarus virginalis. The sequence goes on from WNGS01003277.1 coordinate 25,943, forward strand.
CAGAGCAGGACAGCAGACAAGCCGCCAAGATAGGCTGTCGGCCGGACAGGGAGGTGACTGCCTGTCAACTGCAGACCATCGCCCCTCTCTATTCAACTTAGGCTCAGTCCTCGGTGAGTTGAACATTAAGGTAACTTAGTCGTGTTTACAAGTGTTGTGTGATGATCAGGGGCAGACAGCTGTAGTGGTCTCGAATTCTTGGGTAATGACTCACTTTGTATATTGATAGTGAACCTTCAGTTTGATTGCTTAAATTATGATATTTATCCTGATAAATATACTTGTATGTTTGCAAATATGAATGATTTCCTACATTGCTTGTCACTTTTGGTGGGCTTTGGGAGAACTACCAAAGCCCACCAGAAGTGACACGCAATGTGGGAAATCATTCATATTTGCAAACATACAAGGCTTGAAACCAAAATCAAGAAATAAAGTTAAGTTCATAAATGGCCTCCTAATAGAATCGAACTCAATATTTGGTGCATTTACAGAAACCCACACAAAAGACCACATGGATAGTGAAATCTGGATTCCGAATTATAATCTATATAGATGTGACAGAGTAACTAGGTCAAGTGGAGGAGTAGGTCTGTATATTAAAGAGGAGCTGGCATTCACAGAGCTCCTGAACTCGTCCAATGAGGTGGTAGAGGTACTTGGAATCAAGGTAGAAAATATGAATCTACTTATTATTTTAATATACAAACCGCCAGATGCAACAGTTGAGGAATTAACTGAACAGATCCACAAAATAGAGAATATCCTTGATAACCTATCAAACCCAGTACCAGATATCATCTTCCTTGGAGACTTCAATCTACCCAGTTTAAAATGGAGAATAGTAAACAATAACATCATAGCAGGAAGTCAACCTGGAAATAACAAACCACAGGTCAGACCTGAGATTCTGTGACAAATTCTCGCTCAGTCAGCAGATTACAGAACCAACTAGGAACGAAAACACGCTGGACCTGATATTCACGAACAATGAGGAGCTAATCAGCGACATTACTGTCTCAGACACTACGTACTCGCACCACAAGCTCATTGAAGTGCAAACTAACATTAATAACGGTAGTAGGCCCAAGAGAAACAACAAGCGAGAAGGGCTATTCAATAAATTCAATTTTAATAATATGAGGATAGACTGGGAGAAAGTAAACAGGGAACTTACAAACATTCAATGGGAAAATGTTCTAAGAAATAAAAATCCTACACAAGGAATAGAAAAACTGACTTCTGAAGCATATGAAATCTGTCTGAAACATGTTCCTTTGAGGAAAGCCAGAAAGAGGTCCAATGTAGAAAGAGAACGCAGACGACATTACAAAAGGAGGAAGAAATTAACGGAAATGCTTAAGCAGACAAGACTCTCCATACAAAGAAGAAATAATTTAAACAGGGAGATTGGAGAAATCGAACAGAGATTGAAGCATTCCTATCAGACTGAAGAAAGGCAACTAGAACAGAAAGCAGTTCAAGAAATAAAGAAAAACCCAAAATATTTCTTCACATATGCTAAATCAAAAGCGAAAACCACTGCCAGTATTGGACCTATTCGTAATAGTGAAGATCCATACACTGAGGATGACAAAGAAATTAGTGAAATCCTAAAAAAGCATTATGAGGACATGTTTAGCACTCCGATACTCAGCATGAAAGTGGAAGAATCGGACAATTTCTTTATGAATGATACTCAAACACCCGTATATATAACTGATATCAACACGAGCGTGGCAGATTTTGAAAGAGAGCGTGGCAGATTTTGATTTTGAAATTGACAATATGCCCATGCACTCAGCCCCGGGTCCAGACTCATGGAATTCAATATTTATAAAGAAATGCAAAGTGCCAGTAGCACAGGCACTCAGTATAGTGTGGAGGAAGAGCTTGGACACAGGGGAGATACCAGATGCGCTTAAAGCAGCAGACATTGCCCCTCTACACAAGGGTGGTAGCAAAGCATTGGCAAAGAATTATAGACCAGCTGCACTAACGTCCCACATAATAAAAGTATTTGAGAGTGATCAGGAGTCAGGTCACTAGATTCATGGAAACAAATGACCTCCACAATCCAGGCCAACATGGATTTAGAGCAGGAAGATCATGCCTCTCACAGCTACTTGACCACTATGACAAAATCACTGGGGCATTAGAGGAAAAACATAATGCAGATGTCGTATACACAGATTTTGCAAAGGCATTCGACAAATGTGACCATGGAGTGATTGCACACAAAATAAGGTCAATGGGTATAACTGGCAAAGTAGGACGCTGGATACTCAATTTCCTGTCGAACAGAACACAAAGAGTAACAGTCAATCAAGTAAAATCGAGTCCGAGCGCAGTTAAAAGCTCTGTACCTCAAGGTACAGTCCTTGCACCACTGCTGTTCCTTATTCTCATATCAGATATAGATAAAAACACAAGTCACAGCTTCGTGTCATCCTTTGCAGATGATACAAAAATCAGCATGAAAATTATCTCTGCTGAAGACATTGATAAACTACAAACAGATATTAAAAAAGTTTTCGATTGGGCAGCACAAAATAACATGATGTTTAACGGTGATAAATTCCAGGTACTCAGATACGGAAAAAATGAGGATCTTAAACATAATACAGGGTACAAAACAATCGAATCTGCCCATAGTAGGAAAACAGCATGTCAAGGATTTGGGAATAATGATGTCCGACGACCTAACGTTTAGGGAGCATAACCAAGCAAGTATTGCGTCAGCCAGAAAAATGATAGGATGGATTACTAGAACCTTCCAGTCCAGAGATCCCATCACAATGGTTGTACTCTTCAAATCACTTGTGTTGTCCCGTCTTGAGTACTGCTTATTACTCACTTCCCCTTCAGAGCAGGAGAGATTGCTGAAATTGAGGGAATACAGAGAACATATACGGCACGCATAGACGAGATAAAGCACCTAAATTATTGGGATCGTCTCAAAGGTCTACAAATGTACTCACTAGAAAGGAGACGAGAGAGATATCAAATAATATACACATGGAAAATACTGGAGGGACAGATCCCAAATCTACACAGTAAAATAACAACGTACTGGAATGAACGACATGGAAGAAAATGCAGAATAGAACCAGTGAAGAGCCGAGGTGCCATAGGCACAATCAGAGAACACTGTATGAACATCAGAGGTCCGCGGTTGTTCAACGTCCTACCAGCGAGCATCAGAAATATTACAGGAACAACCGTGGACATCTTTAAGAGGAAACTAGATTGTTTCCTTCAAGGAGTGCCGGACGAACCGGGCTGTGGTGGGTATGTGGGCCTGTGGGCCGCCCCAAGCAACAGCCTGGTGGACCAAACTCTCACAAGTCAAGTCTGGCCTCGGGCCGGGCTTGAGGAGTAGAAGAACTCCCAGATCCCCATCAACCAGGTATCAACCAGGTACTTGATGAATTTATTGAGAAATATATACTTGATTCACGTTACTTGTAATCTGATTTTAATTGTTCTTAGATCTGGGATTTTTGGATACAATATGCAAACTAGAGTGTAGAGTACTCTTGAGTTAGGGATTAAAAGAATCTTGCCTGGAACATGATTCCAGTTGACACATGCTAATAACATCTTTTGACACAGACAAGTTCAATTCCTTGTCTTGTATGTACTGACTAGAATGGATGGTGGCAGCACTTCTACTATCTACTTTTCTACTTCTACCTATCTACCCTTCTACCTCTACCACTACTTCCTATTCATCTCCGTACCCTCTCCCCCCTTTCCCTTTCACCTGACGACCCCTCCTTACTCCTCCCACCTACTCCTCCCTCCTCTCTACCTCCCTCACCCCAAACCCTCACAAATTACTTCATTATTCATCTCTTTCCTTTCGGTTCTCTTAAACGTTTGTGGCAGTGAAATGTTCTAGAGTTTCTCTCTAGAGTTACGAGTCGCTGATCAAGTTACAATGCCTTGTGGATGTAGCACCTAGGTAACCAAATACCTGGGTTACAAGGTGTTGAGCTAGAGAGGTTGCAGTAGGAACTCTGGGGTGCTCTAGAATAGTTAGCTGGGGGCGGGATAATGGACAAAAGAGTTAATTCCCCCCCCCCCCCAGTTACATGGTCAAGTAGTATCTGTAGTGCCCTAGTCAGTCGTATCACAGCCATATGGTCCTTCGGTTCGATTCTTGTACACGACGCTACGTTTGGGCATGTTTCCTTTCACCTGATGCCTGAGTTCACCTAGCAGTAAATAGGTACTTAAGAGTCAGGCAACTATTGTGGGTTGCATCTTGAGGAACGTCAGACCTAGAGAATGGTCAGGCTTCACTATAAGCATAACAATCTTCTTTCCGAAAATGGGAAAGCGGCCTTCAACTGCACATTGTTGCGCCCTTACCCATGTGTGGACGCATCTATCCGTCACAGCAGAGTGCGCGCGCATTTGTGAGACACATGGGCAGTTTAGTGCATGACTTCAACAACGCTCTTCGTTATTCTCTTTCAAACAAGAAATTTTTTGTCATGATTAAACATATATAAAACACAGAGAGAGAGAGAGAGAGAGAGAGAGAGAGAGAGAGAGAGAGAGAGAGAGAGAGAGAGAGAGAGAGAGAGAGAGAGAGAGAGAGAGAGATATAATTAACCCGAGGCTTGAGACCAGGCCAGACCAACACGGGTCAGCACTGCACTCAGTCAAGGTCGACCAAATGAGTCCCATCTCCACTCTGGTCAACGACCAACTGTGTCCTCTCCACTCTGGTCAGCGGTAGCCACAGATCTTCCACCTCACATCAACTCGCCGATCTTACCAAATTCGTCACGTCAAATTAAGGAAGAACGGGCCAAGAATTACTGAAGATGTTATACAGAGAAGAGATGTGTTCCTTTATATGGCAAAAATCTGTGTTGGACCACAAAATATTAACATTTATGACAGGAACGATTATAACTCACTAGAACAATTATAACTGTCACAAGAACAGTTCTAGGTGTGTCTTAAGCAATTATAACTTTGTATAATTACAAGTGTGACTAGAACAATTATAATTCCCTTGATCAATTATAACCCACTAGAGCAATTATAACTCAACTGAACAAATAATACTCCTTAAAACAATGATAACTTCCTAGAACAATAATATGTTACTAGAACAATAACATGTTACTAGAACAATTATATATATGCTAGAATAATTATAACTCTCCCTTAAACAATATATACGCCGCTAGATTAGTAATGTGTCCCTTTATCAATAAACACATCCATTCAGCAACAGAAAATGTCTCTGGCAAGAAAACCAACATTTCCCCAACCAACAAAACCAGTCTAACATAATTCACGGAGAGCTAACACTCTAATGTATTTGCTCTAAATGAACCCAGGGTTAGGTATGATAGGGAGCGGAAGGTCACGTACACGAACAACCTGGTTAATCAACACCCGCGTTTACCCTTAACAATGAATATATTGTGACACTAAATTGTGAAAAAAGATTCACGAGCTTGCTACTGAGAATATGTTACAACTGATGACTTATGGGTTCTTAAAGCCCGAATAACTTAGAACGAGAGTTAAATACTTTGTTTAGGTTTGAGATGATCATTCTTAAGAGAGCACTGTAAGTGTTACTTGGTCCAAGATTTGATTATATAATTTCAAAACACAAAGATGAACCTGTTTTGTTGCATACAAATCATACACTTCTATTCGTAAAGGGATAATTATTTAGCTAAAGTCTAAAATATTCCTTAAAATTAACGCAATTGATCAAATCATTTCAAAACGAGAAATACTATTTGGGCTAGACAAACTGGCCTGTCACATAACGCAAACAACATTATGAGACGATGGAAAATGTCATTTTACATAGTGTGAGCTGCCAGACACCCCAGAACTCTCTGCCCACTACACCCCAGAACTCTCTGTTCCACTACACCCCAGAACTCTCTGTTCCAGTACACCCCAGAACTCTCTGTTCCACTACACCCCAGAACTCTCTGCTCCACTACACCCCAGAACTCTCTGCCCACTACACCCCAGAACTCTCTGTTCCACTACACCCCAGAACTCTCTGTTCCACTACACCCCAGAACTCTCTGTTCCACTACACCCCAGAACTCTCTGCTCCACTACACCCCAGAACTCTCTGTTCCACTAACACCCCAGAACTCTCTGCTCCACTACACCCCAGAACTCTCTGTTCCACTACACCCAAGAACTCTCTGCTCCACTACACCCCCATAACTCTCTGCTCCGCTAACACCCCAGAACTCTCTGTTCCACTACACCCCAGAACTCTCTGCTCCACTACACCCCAGAACTCTCTGTTCCACTACACCCCAGAACTCTCTGTTCCACTACACCCCAGAACTCTCTGCTCCACTACACCCCAGAACTCTCTGCTCCACTAACACCCCAGAACTCTCTGCTCCACTACACCCACTAACACCCAGAACTCTCTGCTCCACTACACCCACTAACACCCAGAACTCTGCTCCACTACACCCACTAACACACCAGAACTCTCTGCTCCACTACACCCCAGAACTCTCTGTTCCACTACACCCCAGAATTCTCTGTTCCACTACACCCCAGAACTCTCTGCTCCACTACACCCCAGAACTCTCTGTTCCACTACACCCCAGAACTCTCTGCTCCACTACACCCCAGAACTCTCTGCTCCACTACACCCACTAACACACCAGAACTCTCTGCTCCACTACACCCACTAACACACCAGAACTCTCTGCTCCACTACACCCACTAACACCCCAGAACTCTCTGCTCCACTACACCCCAGAACTCTCTGCTCCACTACACCCACTAACACACCAGAACTCTCTGCTCCACTACACCCACTAACACCCCAGAACTCTCTGCTCCACTACACCCACTAACACACCAGAACTCTCTGCTCCACTACACCCACTAACACACCAGAACTCTCTGCTCCACTACACCCACTAACACACCAGAACTCTCTGCTCCACTACACCCCAGAACTCTCTGCTCCACTACACCCCAGAACTCTCTGCTCCACTACACCCAGAACTCTCTGCTCCACTACACCCCAGAACTCTCTGCTCCACTACACCCCAGAACTCTCTGCTCCACTACACCCCAGAACTCTCTGCTCCACTACACCCACTAACACCCCAGAACTCTCTGCTCCACTACACCCACTAACACCCCAGAACTCAACAATGTTACCACACTCTTCAAGACACGTCTTTCAAGTCTTCTTGGAAACCATTAGGAACTTTCCTATTAAAAGCATAAACACACAATTAGGTTAGTACAGGCATACATACAGACATACAGGCAAATTTCAAACTCGATTTCTAATTCATAGGTGAAGAAATACTAAAGAAATTATTCACGACATTCCTGAGAGTAAAATAAGAATATGCAGCAGTTACAAGGTAACTCTAAATCCATATATAAGAAATTATAAATTTATAAATACGAAATTATAAATTCATATATAAGAAATTATAAATCCACATATAAGAAATTATAAATCAATATGTAAAACACATTAAATAGAAAAGATGCAAAGGCCTGCTATAAAATTACTTCTAGACTTCAAAATAAGATTTATAATAAAAGACGTAAGACCTTAAATATAGAAAACAC
>WNGS01003278.1:0-10006 GCA_020271785.1 Procambarus virginalis
CACCTTGTCAACTGACTCTTCGTCTAACTCTCCAAACACTCTTCGTCAAGTCTCTCCTCTTCCACCAAGTGTGTGACAATAACTCTTAACACTTGAGCTTTCAACATTTTACTGGAAACTGCTAGGTTCAATTTATCAGCCAGCAACAACAACCCAGACTTCTTTAAGTCTTTAATTTTACCAAAATTTGGCTGATCTACCAGCGCAACAACCTGATCCTCCATGGTTGGCTCAATAATCACAACTTACACTTGAAACAACACTGAAAATTATGCTTGGCCCCTGGCACAAGCTGAACACTTACCTCAAATCGTGAAGCGTTGAAAGTTTTCACAGCAGCTCAGATTGAACAGATAATTACACAGGCTTGATTAGGCGTCACTAGATAATCACAGAGTACCTAGGAAGGCAATTGCTATTAATAATTAGCACTGTTAATTGTACAACATTACAGGGAATTAATGGTATAAGCTCCCGGACACAGGCCTCCATTTGTTACCACCCTCGAGACTAAATAAGGTTCTTCTCCCAGCAGTGTACATAAAATATTAATATAGGCCTTTATAATAATAGTCTAGGGGAATAAGATAAAGCACTGCATAAAATGGGGAACAATATATTTATGCTAAGGGGGACAAACATAACAATTAAATGGTACGTAAATATAGCCAGAAATATTTATCAGCATGCAAATTAAATTAAAATCCTTCTCGAGCAATGAGCAATATTAATAGCACTTAAAAAATTTAATTACGAGAATACAATATCATCTGACCAGGAAATAAAAACTTTGAATGACTAAATATACAAATCAAGGACTTAACTTAATACATGTCTACACTCGACCTCAGCCACCACGCTACTAACCCACGCGTCTGTCCACAGGCCAAGCGTCTACTAACAAAACAACTAACTATCCACATAACATTGTGGAATTACTAATAATAAATGGTAATACTAAATAACAAGATATTATTAATCTCAAGAGTACACCATTACATTAGTTTATACAATAGCATTTACAGACAAATAAATAGGAGTTATAAATCAAGGTTAAATCATAAACACTCGCTTGACAATACTTTCCCACGCTACTCACATATCCAACCTGATCAACCCCCACAGAGAAACACATGAGAATTGTAACACGAAAGCCTCATACAAATAATATGCAACTCAAGCACACTAATACATGCTATAATATATATCATATAACATACAAAATCTCACATTATACAACTGGATGCTATAATGATTAAAGAATAAGACAATACAGTAATACAATAATTAAGAGTAATGAGAGGATCTTAACAAGATTCGTAACATCGTCCTCAGCCCCCTGTTGTTCAACGTTCTGATGCATAACTTATTAAAGATCTTCCAACTAATAATGAAGACACTGTCATTTGTTATGCTGATGATATATGTTTACAGGCTGCCTCCGAGCCTAGAATGCAAGTTCTGCTCGACGCTTTTGCTACTAGAGCTGAGGAATGTGGCCTCCTCATCTCTGTACAGAAAACTCGTGCCCTCATTCCACGTGGTATCCCACCAGCCAATTATCATATAGATGGGCGAGCACTCGAAAACTGCGAGTCTTACAGATACCTTGGTGTCCCCAATAACGACCCTGGGTACCTTTCTTCTCTCAAGAGGAGACTGTGGGAGAGATTAAAGCCCTTGCGGGTCCTTGTTGGTGTCAATCATGGAATTCACGTGAGACTTGCTAGAATGTTTTATGTATCATTTATACGCTCTGTGATTGACTACAATGATCTACATCTCACACTGTATACTGACAAAGAGCTGAAATCTCTTGAAACCTTGCAAAATGAAGCTATGCGTCTCATCCTTGGGGCTCCTAAGTCCACGAGAATAGTTAATATGAGAGCAGAGTTAAAATTATCTACCATAAGTGAGAGAATTTTGTCTATTAGCACAGTTTTCGGCGTGAAGGCATTGAGTAGATCTAGGCAACACATGAAGTTTCAAACTAAACTTTCTAATATGCTGCACTCGCCTGAGGTCTATAGAAGAAGAACGAAATCTGATTATGTATATTGGTTCTACAAGGTAGCCAACTCCATCAAAATAATATATATGTACCCAACTCAACTAATGATTAATCAACCAATTACTCCATGGGATAACTGGGATTTATCAGTTGATTTTGTAAATGCGCCCAAGAAAGATAGTGTGCACTCTACATTATTAAAACAGTTAACACTGAAAGGCATCACTGAAAGTACTCAGAGTATGGGTAACGATGTGTATCAGTACTATACCGACGGCTCTGTAGAAGAAGGTGGACGATGTACCGGATGTGCATGTAATATATTTGAACAATCTTCTCTCGTACATACAGCAATGAAGCGCGTCAATGACTGGGCAAGTACAACTGAAACCGAACTTGCAGGCATATACCTTACCACTGAATTTTTAAAAGACAAAGGCAGTGGACTTATATACTGTGACTCGCAGAGTGCACTCCTGGCATTGAACGCACATAGTAGTGACACCCCGAAAATAGTCAGTGATAATCGAATGAATGTTTTAGCTGCTAAAGAAAACAGATTTGAAATTAAATTCCTATGGATACCATCACATGTTGGCATCTCAAGGCATGAAACTGTTGATATGCTTGCAAAGACAACCTGTAGAAAACCAGTGGTAGAAATTGATATGGGTATTTCCTTAGCAGTGACAAAGAGAATACTTAAACAAATATCTAATGAAGATCTCACCGACCTAACAAATTCACAAAGACCTGAAAGTTGTAGCATTAAATATTATGATAGATATCGTGAGGAAACATTCACATATGGGACTAATAGAACAAGAACCCGGCAATGTGATGTTATAGTGGCCAGAATACGCCTGGGATATAGACGTATCTGGCAGCTTTCTCAAAACCCAAATGTCGAGTACACTATGTGTCAACTTTGTGAAAGAGAAAATATGCACTCTCTTGAACATTATATTGTAGAATGTCCCATACTGGCTGACTTTCGCCCTCCTGGGCTAAGGTATGCTGAACTCTGTAATTACTATATGAGTACTGGAACACTTGATGATATATTGGACTTGTATCCAAGATTGACCATGTAATAGATTAATTATACAATAAATGTATATGACGTAACTATATAACCTGAGCTTGTAAAAGCACCTTAATCACCTTCAGTGATTAAGTGCTTAATTGCACACTAGTTTCTTTATCAGCTATCTCACCCTGTCAGAGTGAATGAGACAAATGTCTGTGAATGCATGTGTGTATATATGTATATGTGTGTGTGTATGTATATGTATGGGTATAAAGTATATATGGAAGCTGATCAGAATTACATTTCACCTTTGTAAATGTACATTAATGACACTGTGTAGAAGACACATCGAACACTTTATGTAAGGCATACGTAAATCTGTGTATCTATGTATTTACGTATATAGGTTAGCTTAGCATTTTAAAAGCACCGACTCACCTTCAGTGGTTGATTGTTCAATAAACCCTTGAAATATATGTTTAACACATCTCTAACCCTGTCCATGGAGGACAGAAGAAAATGTATATATGTTGGTTAGCATTGTAAATGTGTGGCCACGTCTGTGGTAGAAAATAATAATAATAAAAAAAAAGTACAACAGAGTTTTGGCATGACAATGTTTGTCAGTATAACAGTGTTTTGGCATGACAGTGTTTGTTAGTACAACAGTGTTTTTGCATGACAGTGTGTTAGATCAACAGTGTTGTGGCATGACAGTGTTAGTGCAACAGAGTTTGGCAAGACAGTGTTAGTACAACAGTTATATGGCATAACAGTGTTAGTACAACAGTGCTGTGGCATGACTGTGTTTGTCAGTATAAGAGTGTTTAGGCATGACTGTGTTTGTCAGTATAAGAGTGTTTAGGCATGACAGTGTTAGTGCAACAGAGTTTGGCAAGACAGTGTTAGTACAACAGTTATATGGCATAACAGTGTTAGTACAACAGTGCTGTGGCATGACTGTGTTTGTCAGTATAAGAGTGTTTAGGCATGACTGTGTTTGTCAGTATAAGAGTGTTTAGCATGACAGTGTTTGTTAGTTCAACAGTGTTTTAGCATGACAGTGTTTGTAGTACAACACGTTTTAGCATGACAGTATTTGTAGTACATCAGTGTTGTGGCATGACAGCGTTGTTAGTACAAAAGTGTTGTTGCATGACAGTGTTTGTTAGTACAACAGTGTTGTGGTATGAGAGTGCGTAAGTACAGCAGTGTTGTTGCATGAAAGTGTTTGCTAGTTCATCAGTGTTCTGACATGAGAGTGTTTGTACAATAGTGTACTCACCTAGTTGTACTCACCTAGTTGTGCTTGCGGGGGTTGAGCTCTGGCTCTTTGGTCCCGCCTCTCAACCGTCAATCAACAGGTGTACAGTTTCCTGAGCCTAATGGGCTCTATCATATCTACATTTGAAACTGTGTATGGAGTCAGCCTCCACCACATCGCTTCCTAATGCATTCCATTTGTCAACCACTCTGACACTAAAAAAGTTCTTTCTAATATCTCTGTGGCTCATTTGGGCACTCAGCTTCCACCTGTGTCCCCTAGTGCGTGTGCCCCTTGTGTTAAACAGCCTGTCTTTATCAACCCTGTCGATTCCCCTGAGAATCTTGAATGTGGTGATCATGTCCCCCCTAACTCTTCTGTCTTCCAACGAAGTGAGGTTTAATTCCTGCAGTCGCTCCTCGTAGCTCATACCTCTCAGCTCGGGTACTAGTCTGGTGGCAAACCTTTGAACCTTTTCCAGTTTAGTCTTATGCTTGACTAGATAGGGACTCCATGCTGGAGCCGCATACTCCAGGATTGGTCTGACATATGTGGTATATAATGTTCTGAAAGATTCCTTACACAAGTTTCTAAAGGCCGTTCTTATGTTAGCCAACCTGGCATATGCTGCTGATGTTATCCTCTTGATATGAGCTTCAGGGGACAGGTCTGGCGTGATATCAACCCCCAGGTCTTTCTCTCTCTCTGACTCTTGAAGTATTTCATCTCCCAAATGATACCTTGTATCTGGTCTCCTGCTTCCTACCCCTATCTTCATTACATTACATTTGCTTGGGTTAAACTCTAACAGCCATTTGTTCGACCATTCCTGCAGCTTGTCCAGGTCTTCTTGAAGTCTCAAGCTGTCCTCCTCTGTCTTAATCCTTCTCATAATTTTGGCGTCGTCAGCAAACATTGAGAGGAATGAGTCTATACCCTCTGGGAGATCATTTACGTATATCAGAAACAGGATAGGTCCAAGTACAGAGCCCTGTGGGACTCCACTGGTGACTTCACGCCAGTCTGAGGTCTCACCCCTCACTGTAACTCTCTGTTTCCTATTGCTTAGGTACTCCCTTATCCACTGGAGCGCCCTACCTGTTACTCCTGCCTGTTTCTCCAGCTTATGCATCAACCTTTTATGGGGTACTGTGTCAAAGGCTTTCCGACAGTCCAAAAAAATGCAGTCCGCCCACCCTTCTCTTTCTTGCTTAATTCTTGTCACCTGATCGTAGAATTCTATCAATCCTGTAAGGCAAGATTTACCCTCCCTGAACCCATGTTGATGGGTTGTCACGAAGTCTCTTCTCTCCAGATGTGTTACTAGGTTTTTTCTCACAATCTTCTCCATCACCTTGCATGGTATACAAGTTAAGGACACTGGCCTGTAGTTCAGTGCCTCTTGTCTGTCACCCTTTTTTTTGTTGTGGCATGACAGTGTTTATTAAGTTCAACAGTGTTGTGGCATGACAGCGTTAGTACAACAGTGTTGTGGCATGACGGCGTTAGTACAACAGTGCTGTTGCATGACATTCTTTCTTAGTTCAACAGTGTTGTGGCATGACAGTGTTTTTCAGCACAATAGTGTTGTGGCATGACAGTGTTTGTCACTACAACAGTGTTGTGGCGTGACAGTGTTCGTCAGTACAACATTGTTGTGGAATGACAGTGTTTGTCAGTACAACAGTGTTGTGGCATGACAGTGTATGTCAGTAGAACAGTGTTGTGGCATGACAGTGTTTGTCAGTACAACAGTATTGTGGCATGACAGTGTTTGTCAGTACAACAGTGTTGTGGCATGACAGTGTATTAGTACAACAGTGTTGTGGCATGATAGTGTATGTCAGTAGAACAGTGTTGTGGCATGACAGTGTTTGTCAGTTCAACAGTGTTGTGGCATGACAGTGTTTGCCAGTTCAACAGTGTTGTGGGATGACAGTGCTTGTCAGTACAACAGTGTTGTGGCATGACAGTGTTTATCAGTACAACAGTGTTGTGGCATGACAGTGTTTATCAGTACAACAGTATTGTGGCATGCCAGTGTTATTACAACAGTGTTGTTGAATGACTGTTTTTGTCAGTATAACAGTGTTTTGGCATGAGAGTGTTTGTTAGTACAACAGTGTTTTTGCATGACAGTGTGTTAGATCAACAGTGTTGTGGCATGACAGTGTTAGTGCAACAGAGTTATGGCACGACAGTGTTTGTTAGTACAACAGTTTTATGGCATAACAGTGTTAGTACAACAGTGCTGTGGCATGACTGTGTTTGTCAGTATAAGAGTGTTTAGGCATGACAGTGTTTGTTAGTTCAACAGTGTTTTAGCATGACAGTATTTGTTAGTACATCAGTGTTGTGGCATGACAGCGTATGTTAGTACAAAAGTGTTGTTGCATGACAGTGTTTGGTAGTAGAACAGTGTTGTGGCATGACAGTGCTTCTCAGTACAATAGTGATGTGGCATGACAGTGTTATTTCAACAGAGTTTTGCATGACAGTGTTTGTTAGGACAACAGTGTTGAGGCATGACTGTTTTTGTTAGTACAACAGTGTTGTTGCATGACTGTGTTAGTACAACAGTGTTGTGGCATGACTGTTTTTGTTAGTATAACAATGTTGTAGTGACTGTGGTTGTTAGTACAACAGTGTTGTGGCATGACTGTGTTACTACAACAGTTTTGTGGCATGACAGTGTTTGTTAGTACACCAGTGTTGTAGCATGACTGTGTTAGTACAACAGTGTTTTGGTATGACTGTGATTATTAGTAAAACATTGTTGTGGCATGACAGGGTTTGTTAGTACAACTGTGGTGTGGCATGAGAGAAAGTGTTAGTTCAACAGTTATTTGGCGTGACAATGTTAGTTCAACAGTGTTACGGCATGAGAGAGTTTGTTAGTTCAACAGAATTGTGGCATGACAGTGTTTGTTAGTTCAAAATAGTTTTTGCATGACAGTGTGTTAGTACAACAGTGTTAGTACAACAGAGTTTTAGCATGACAGTGTTTGTCAGTAGAACAGTGTTATGGCATGACCGTGTTAGTACTACAGTGTTGTTGCATGACTGTTTTTGTCAGTATAACAGTGTTGTTGCATGACAGTGTTTGTTAGTACAACAGTGTTTTAGCATGACAGTATTTGTTAGTACAGAAGCGTTGTTGCATGACAGTGTTTGGTAGTACAACAGTGTCCTGGCATGACAGTGTTTGTTAGTACAACAGTGTTGTGGTATGATAGTGCGTAAGTACAGCAGTGTTGTTGAATGACAGTGTTTGCTAGTTCATCAGTGTTCTGACATGAGAGTGTTTGTACAATAGTGTTGTGGCATGACTATATTTATTAAGTTCAAGAGTGTTGTGGCATGACAGCGTTAGTACAACAGTGTTGTGGCATGACAACGTTAGTACAACAGTGTTGTTGCATGACAATCTTTGTTAGTTCAACAGTGTTGTGGAAAGACAGTTTTTGTCAGTATAATAGTGTTGTGGCATGACAGTGTTTGTCACTACAACAGTGTTGTGGCATGACAGTGTTTGTCAATACAACAGTGTTGTGGCATGACAGTGTTTGTCAGTACAACAGTGTTGTGGCATGACAGTGTTTGTCCGTAAAACAGTGTTGTGGCATGACAGTGTTTGTCAGTTCAACAGTGTTGTGGCATGACAGTGTTTATCAGTAGATAAGTGTTGTGGCATGACAGTGTTTGTCATTACAACAGTGTTGTGGCATGACAGTGTTTGTCAGTACAACAGTATTGTGGCATGACAGTGTATTAGTACAACAGTGTTGTGGCATGACAGTGTCTGTCAGTACAACAGTGTTGTGGCATGACAGTGTTTGTCAGTACAACATTGTTGTGGCATGACAGTGTTTGTCAGTACATCAGTGTTGTGGCATGACAGTGTTTTTCAGTACAACAGTGTTGTGGCATGACAGTGTTTGTCAGTTCAACAGAGCTGTGGCATGACAGTGTTTGTCAGTAGATAAGTGTTGTGGCATGTCAGTGTTTGTCAGTAGAAAGTGTTGTGGCATGACAGTGTTTTTCAGTACAACATTGTTGTGGCATGACAGTGTTTTTCAGTACAACAGTGTTGTGGCATGACAGTGTTTTTCAGTACAACAGTGTTGTGGCATGACAGTGTTTGTCAGTTCAACAGTGTTGTGGCATGACATTGTTTATCAGTAGATAAGTGTTGTGGCATGTCAGTGTTTGTCAGTTCAACAGTGTTGTGGCATGACAGTGTTAGTCAGTACAACAGTATTGTGGCATGCCAGTGTTTGTCAGTACAACAGTGTTGTGGCATGACAGTGTATTAGTACAACAGTGTTGTGGCATGACAGAGTTTGTCAGTAAAACAGTGTTGTGGCATGCCAGTGTTTGTCAGTACAACAGTTTTGTAGCATGACAGTGTTTGTCAGTACAACAGAATTGTGGCATGACAGTGCAGTAGTACAACAGTGTTGTGGCATGACAGTGTTTGTCAGTACATCAGAATTTTGGCATGACAGTGTCAGTGTAACAGTGTTGTGGCATGACAGTATTTGTCAGTACAACAGTGTTGTGGCGTGACACTGTTTGTCAGTACAACAGTGATGTGGCATGACAGTGTTTTTCTGTACAACAGTGTTGTGGTATGACAGTGTTTGTCAGTTCAACAGAATTGTGGCATGACAGTGTTTGTCAGGGCAACAATGTTGTGGTATGCCAATGTATTAGTACAACAGTGTTGTGGCATGACAGTGTTTCTCAGTACAACAGTGATGTGGCATGACAGTGTTATTTCAAGAGAGTTTTGCATGGCAGTGTTTGTTAGGACAACAGTGTTGGGGCATGACTGTTTTGTTAGTACGACAGTGTTGTTGCATGACTGTGTTAGTACAACAGTGTTGTTGCAAGACTGTGTTAGTTCAACAGTGTTGTGGCATGACTGTGTTAGTACAACAGTTTTGTGGCATGGCAGTGTTTGTGAGTACAACAGAATTGTGGCATGACAGTGTTTGTCACTACAACAGTGTTGTGGCATGACAGTGTTCGTCAGTACAACATTGTTGTGGAATGACAGTGTTTGTCAGTACAACAGCTTTGTGGCATGAGAGTGTTTGTCAGTACAACAGTGTTGTGGCATGACAGTGTATTAGTACAACAGTGTTGTGGTATGACAGTGTTTGTCAGTAGAACAGTGTTGTGGATGACAGTGTTTGTCAGTACAACAGTGTTGTGGCATGACAGTGTTTGTCAGTACAACAGTGTTGTGGCATGACAGTGCAGTCAGTACAACAGTGTTGTTGCATGACAGAGTTTGTCAGTACAACAGAATAGTGGCATGACAGTGTTTGTCAGTGCAACAGTGTTGTGGCATGACAGTGTTTGTCATTACAACTAGTGTTGTGGCATGACAGTGTTTGTCAGTACAACAGTGTTGTGGCTGACACTGTCAGTACAACAGTGTTGTGGCATGACAGTGTTTGTCAGTACAACAGTGTTGTGGTATGACAGTGTTTGTCAGTACAACAGTGTTGTGGCATGACAGTGTTTGTCAGTACACCAGTATTATGGCATGCCAGTGTTTGTCAGTACAACTGTGTTGTGGCATGACTGTGTATTAGTACAACAGTGTTGTGGCATGACAGTGTATTAGTACAACAGTGTTGTGCCATGACAGTGTTTGTCAGTACAACAGTGCTGTGGCATGACAGCG
>WNGS01003279.1:0-17634 GCA_020271785.1 Procambarus virginalis
TGTTAGCAAATTCTAAGAAGGTGGTGGTACTTGCCTTGACGTAGTCACGAAACTTTCGTCGATAGCTTTCGGTGGAGAGAAGGAGGCGTCCAACACAGCTTGTTTCAGGGTGGGTAGTCGTTTTCCGAAGCCAAAGTGCTGAGTGTGACTGCTGCTCTACCTGTTAAATGTACTCTGAGAAGGGTAGCCCATTGGTCGTCAGGCCAATTAAGTTGAACAGCAAGGGTCTCAAAAGTGGTAAAGAAAACATCAACCTCCGTTTCGAGGAACGGGGGCATTAACTTACTTGCATGGGAGATATTGAAACTGGGAGGAAGACTAGCTGCCGCTTGTTGGAGTTGAGCTTGGTGTGCAGCGTCCCTCGTGAGTTCTCGGTCACGACAGTTTAGAGCTGCTTCTGCCTGTCGTTGGTCGTGTTCCCGTTGTATCTCTAGTCGCTGTTGGTATAAGGCCAACTCACGTTCTTGCTGTCCTTTGAGGAGTAGGGCCTCCCTTTCACTTTCTTCCTTCCGGATGGCAGCTGCTTCCTTGGCCAGGGCTGCCTCACGCTCCTTGAGGCGGATTTCTCTTTCTTGTTGTTCTTTTCTAATGGCAGCTTCACGCGCTTGTTCTTCCTTCTCAGGCAGCTTCACACGTTTGTTCTTCCTTTCTGAGGGCAGCTTCACGCTCTCTGATTGCAGCTTCACGCTCTCTGCTTGCAGCTGCTTCTTGTTGTTGCTGTAGCTCGATCTTGGCAAGTTCCAATTTGAGCTTTATCGCTCTCAAGTCATCTTTATCTGAAATAATGTACTGTTCATGAGTAGAAGAATCTATAATATCTTCCTCAGCAAGGTGATCCAGTATCATATTATTAATGGCAAATTTGTTGGCTCCATCAGGAACTTCTAAGTGATACTCATGTGCAAGAGTTAACAAATCGACCCTCCTAGCGTGACGTAAGGTCCCTATTTCACTTTCTGGATCTGCTTTGAAAGCTTGTAAGCGGAACATGGTGAAAATATAGCAAAACAAAGGAGATGAATATAGTGAGAATATGGTGAGTGTCAGAAACAGGAAACGTGGCAACTGATACCTATCCTGTGGAGAATTATTAATAATTAAAGTTAATTCAAGATGGTAAATGAATAAGGTCGCAGGAAATCTTGTACCTGGTACTCACTATGGGAGGATAAAGGCAAGAAAATCCTACTAATTAGTGAAAACTAAGTTTAAAATACAAGTGAAACACTAAATGGCTTCAAAATAAATGAGGTAGTCCAAAAAATGTAGTCATACCTTGCCAAGTCACTATAGAACATAAGCAATGGTACCCACTGAAATTGAATATGGTATTTACAGAATTAGCGAACTTTGTGCTCAAAAGAAAGAACGCCAATTCCCTACCTTTTGGTAAATACCATCAGTCTGACCGACGAGTAGGGGTGCGAGTGTCAACTGGTGACGAGAACTATCGGCGAGGTCCCAATTCGCCAATAATAGTTCGTGCTAGAGGATCTAAAGCCCTCTTTTTCCTCCTAGAGTCGGATTGCAGGACTTGGGTGCTATTGACCCGGAGACAGACCACAGTACCAGGGTACCTATGTGATAATCTGTCAAAAAGTGAGAAATATCTGGGGACAAAGATGTTAAACACGGAGGATAACACGGAAGGGGGAGACGACCAATTAAGAGTATGACTGCGGCCTACAGTCACCACGTAATCCAAAGTTGTCTCACTCTCACCATATGCTATTCCCGTAATGTACAATATACACAGCACCATATAAAATAAAGAATGATTAATGTGAATAATGGAAGCAAGGGAAATGAAAGCCAAGTATGCTTACCACAATTACCAATACCTGAGTGAAGCTCCGTGGACAGGCCCCATTTATATGGGACTCCGTGGACAGGCCCCCATTTATATGTGACGGTAACGAGTTGGAAATGGTGGTCGGCAGTCTTCCAACTAGCAGGTGTCAGTGCTGGGCCACATATAATATAAAAAAAAGAAAAGGAAAAAAAAGAGAAAAAAAAAAGAATGACTGCGTGATTGGTAATCTGTGGTAAGGTCGGAAATACGAAAGACAATAATAAAAAACTGGATTTTAATAACAATAAAAAACACAAATTGAAACAAATGCAAAATCTTGGCTTAATGGTAAAAATGTCAAGTGGAAAAAAATACATAAACATGAAAATAGATTACGTTAATGGGGAGGAGAATTGACATACAAAAGTAAATAAAATATGAATGCTGGAATATATGCACTAACTATAAACCTCTATTTGACCACACAAGGTGAGTCACTTAGGAGTTCATAGCTTGCGAGCACACAATATTCTGGCTGGCAGAAACGCAAGGGACTCCAACAATAACTGGCGAGGTCTTGTGATTGGCGAGGAGCCGGAGTGGAGTGTTGGTTGGCGGCCAATGAGGAAGCTGGATGGCCGCAAGTCGCTAGTTAGGCAGTTGAAGGGTTCGGCGCGTCGACCAGGTGCAGCAGGTGCTGGAGTGGGGGGAGGAGGGAGTTGCTGGTACATGTGGCTATCTTATAATACGTTTAGCCACTACAAAACGTATCTTGTATATTGATGAGGACAGGAGTGAGTCGTAGAAACAGCAGGCTAAATCTCTGATAAGAGATTATCGTCACAATATATATATATATAATTGTGTGTGTGTGTGTGTTGTACCTAGTAACCAGAATGCACTTCTCGGCATACTATGCAAGGTACGATTTGCCTAACAAACCAAGTTTTCCTGAATTTATATATTTAAAAAAAATCTTATGGAATGATAGAGCTATCAATTTCATTATGTATGAGTTAATTTTGTTTAATTTGAATTTTAACTTTTATAGATATATGACCAACCCTAACCAACCCTACCTACCTAACCTAACCTATCTTATCTTAACCTAACCTAAACAAACATAACTAGGTCAATAATTTATATTCTTAATCTATATATATAAAAATGGAAATGGTCGTTTGTTCAAAATCGCTAATCTCCGAAAGTTCTTCGCTGATTGCTTTGAAATTTTGACACAACGTTGCATTCGAATAGGCGCATCATTTTATATACCTAGTATATAGATGCCACCCTCTGACAGGTAAAAACAAGCGTTTTTGAAAACAGGCCATCTGTTTCACATTATAGCTACATGCACGCTATTCTAAATATGTCACAAATTCCATTTCAATGTATCCTATTGCACAGATAAATTTGATTTTCATAGATTTCGATTTATTCTTTTTTTTATTGAATCATTTGTGTGACATTGTGTTGGAATTGAGCTGTATTGTTTATCATACCTTTCATTTCGAAAGTATAAGTATAGATACCATACTTGTGACAGGTAAAACTATGCTTTTCTTGAAAAACAGCGCCATCTGGGCTAGACAATACCTGTGTGATGTGGAACTCTTTAAGGGTTTTCTTAAACAAGTCACTGGACAAGTTTGGGCCACAATCGCTTTGAATCTCCTTGGGAAATTCGTACTGTGTGAAGATCTTCAAGAGGTGCTTAAAAACTGTAGCCGCTGTAATGTTCTGACGGGAACTGCTATAGGGAACCTGGTGGTAGGACACATGATAGTAATGTGGTAGATAGTAATAGGTGTTCACGAAGGTCCTCACGTCACGAGCCATACCAGGCCAATAATAATCCGGCAATAAGGTATAATAGGTTTTGTTGATGCCATAATGGGACATCAGACCATGGGCCAATATAATGATATCTTTTTGTAAAGAGGTAGGAACTACCAGCTGATCAACATTAGCCCAATTATCCTCCTTCTTTAACTTGCTGGGTCTAAATCTACGATACATAATTTGATTATCATTAAAAAAATATCCAGGGATGGAATCAGTCTGAGTGATATGTCAGCTTGCTGTAACTTACGGAACTCCAACAGGTTGAGATTCCGTGGGAGTTTAGATTCGCATCCGAGAGAGTTTTTACATACATACTATATAGATGTCACGTCTGTGATGGGAAAAACATGTTTTTTTTTTGTAATAACTGTATTTTTATCTTTTTTTCGTGTGAGGGAAATTTTCGAAACCTCTTTACTGATTGCTTTGAAATTTTGACACAATGTTGCATTTGAATAGGCTCTTGTTTTTCTATACCTACTATATACATGCCTCACCTGTGACAGGAAAAATTGCACCAACTGCATTAAAATTTTAATACAACGTTCCATTCAAGTACGTACGTGTTTTTTATACCTACTATATAGATGCAAAGATCAGATCATAGCGTGATTATAACTCACCAGACCAGCTTAGTGGTCCGCCATGGTGCACAAAGTGAAGATTGTTAAATATTACATGTGTATATAGTATAATATCAACAAAAAACGCTGTTTTATTATTATGAGAATAAATATTATACATATTACTAAAATGAGTACTAGATTTTTAGTATAGTGATGTTCCAAACATTTAAATATATACATTTCTCAAATTACACATTATTGAATAATATTACTGCAAAAAATAGAAAAATAACATTCAAACATTTAAATAGTTATTTAAAACTTTCCAAGCAGCAACTCTCTCCCGACAGATCCGCGGGGCTCACTCACGGCCAGTGAATTATCACACTTCTAAATAATGTGATTTATTACATTATCAAGTGAATTGTCACATACAATATTTGTTAGTATCCTGTGCTCAGGAAACCCATTTAAATAATACTGGAAAGAAACATATTTTGGGGAATAATTTGTCACCCGCAGCACGGGGTTGTCATAGATAATGTGTGCGCACTACAGGGGTTAGTACTCCGGGAGCCTCACCCAGCACCGGGGATATTGCTCCCCTACCACCAAATTTACCTTACGTCACGTTCTTACCTTTATATTCTCCTTGTTTCAGACACTCTTACCCAACATGAACATTTCCCCAGCGTCTGCCTGCCCTGCTTCCACATTCTCATCTCCTGTGAGCTCGTATGATCCTCAAGCCCAGATCCTCTCTTTATTTACGTAATTAACTCTCTCCCCTCGACCAGTGCGGCTGCCTCACCCTGTCCTCTGCACGCTGCTCCTGCCTCACACACCTGACCCTACACGGTGCTCCTGCCTCACACACCTGACCCTACACGGTGCTCCTGCCTCACACACCTGACCCTACACGGTGCTCCTGCCTCACACACCTGACCCTACACTGTGCTACTGCCTCACACACCGGACCCTACACGGTGCTCCTGCCTCACACACCTGACCCTACACGGTGCTCCTGCCTCACACACCTGACCCTAGACGGTGCTCCTGCCTCACACACCTGACCCTACACGGTGCTCCTGCCTCACACACCTGACCCTACACTGTGCTCCTGCCTCACAAACCTGACCCTACACGGTGCTCCTGCCTCACACACCTGACCCTACACTGTGCTCCTGCCTCACACACCTGACCCTACACGGTGCTCCTGCCTCACACACCTGACCCTACACTGTGCTCCTGCCTCACACACCTGACCCTACACGGTGCTCCTGCCTCACACACCTGACCCTACACTGTGCTCCTGCCTCACACACCTGACCCTAAACGGTGCTCCTGCCTCACATACCTGACCCTACACGGTGCTCCTGCTTCACACACCTGACCCTACACGGTGCTCCTGCCTCACACACCTGACCCTACACTGTGCTCCTGCCTCATATACCTGACCCTACACGGTGCTCCTGCCTCACACCTGACCCTACACTGTGCTCCTGCCTCACACACCTGACCCTACACGGTGCTCCTGCCTCACATACCTGACCCTACACGGTGCTCCTGCCTCACACACCTGACCCTACACGGTGCTCCTGCCTCACACACCTGACCCTACACTGTGCTCCTGCCTCACACACCTGACCCTAAACGGTGCTCCTGCCTCACATACCTGACCCTACACGGTGCTCCTGCTTCACACACCTGACCCATCACAGTGCTCCTACCTCACACACCTGACCCTACACGGTGCTCCTGCCTCACACACCTGACCCTACACGGTGCTCCTGCCTCACACACCTGACCATACATGGTGCTCCTGCCTCACATACCTGAACCTACACTGTGCTCCTGCCTCACACACCTGACCACACATAGTGCTCCTGCCTCACACACCTGACCACACATGGTGCTCCTGCCTCACACACCTGACCACACATGGTGCTCCTGCCTCACACACCTGACCATACATGGTGCTCCTGCCTCACACACCTGACTACACATGGTGCTCCTGCCTCACACACCTGACCCTACACAGTGCTCCTGCCTCACACACCTGACCACACATAGTGCTCCTGCCTCACACACCTGACCACACATGGTGCTCCTGCCTCACACACCTGACCACACATGGTGCTCCTGCCTCACACACCTGACCATACATGGTGCTCCTGCCTCACACACCTGACCACACATGGTGCTCCTGCCTCACACACCTGACCATACATGGTGCTCCTGCCTCACACACCTGACCATACATGGTGCTCCTGCCTCACATACCTGACCCTACACTGTGCACCTGCCTCACACACCTGACCCTACACGGTGCTCCTGCCTCACACACCTGACCACACATGGTGCTCCTGCCTCACACACCTGACCACACATGGTGCTCCTGCCTCACACACCTGACCATACATGGTGCTCCTGCCTCACACACCTGACTACACATGGTGCTCCTGCCTCACACACCTGACCCTAAACAGTGCTCCTGCCTCACACACCTGACCACACATAGTGCTCCTGCCTCACACACCTGACCACACATGGTGCTCCTGCCTCACACACCTGACCACACATGGTGCTCCTGCCTCACACACCTGACCATACATGGTGCTCCTGCCTCACACACCTGACCACACATGGTGCTCCTGCCTCACACACCTGACCATACATGGTGCTCCTGCCTCACACACCTGACCATACATGGTGCTCCTGCCTCACATACCTGACCCTACACTGTGCACCTGCCTCACACACCTGACCCTACAAGGTGCTCCTGCCTCACACACCTGACCCTACATGGTGCTCCTGCCTCACACACCTAACCGCACATGGTGCTCCTGCCTCACATACCTGACCACACATGGTGCTCCTGCCTCACACACCTGACCCTTCCCAGTGCTCCTTCCTCACACACCTGACACTACACTATGCTTCTCCCCTACAAACCTGAACTTACACGGTGCTCCTGCCTCACACACCTGACCCTTCCCAGTGCTCCTTCCTCACACACCTGACACTACACTATGCTTCTCCCCTACAAACCTGAACTTACACGGTGCTCCTGCCTCACACTTGACCCTACACGGTGCTCCTGCCTCACCCTTGACCCTACACGGTGCTCCTGCCTCACCCTTGACCCTACACTGTGCTCCTGCCTCACACCTGACCCTACACGGTGCTCCTGCCTCACCCTTGACCTTACACGGTGCTCCTGCCTCACACTTGACCCTACACTGTGCTCCTGCCTCACACTTGACCCTACACTGTGCTCCTGCCTCACACCTGACCCTACACGGTGCTCCTGCCTCACACTTGACCCTACACGGTGCTCCTGCCTCACACTTGACCCTACACGGTGCTCCTGCCTCACACTTGACCCTACACGGTGCTCCTGCCTCACCCTTGACCCTACACTGTGCTCCTGCCTCACACTTGACCCTACACGGTGCTCCTGCCTCACACCTGACCCTACACGGTGCTCCTGCCTCACACTTGACCCTACATGGTGCTCCTGCCTCACACTTGACCCTACACGGTGCTCCTGCCTCACACTTGACCCTACACGGTGCTCCTGCCTCACACTTGACCTTACACGGTGCTCCTGCCTCACACACCTTACCCTACACGGTGCTCCTGCCTCACACACCTGACCCTACACAGTGCTCCTGCCTCACACCTGACCCTACACGGTGCTCCTGCCTCACACACCTGACCCTACACAGTGCTCCTGCCTCACACACCTGACCCTACACAGTGCTCCTGCCTCACACTTGACCCTACACAGTGCTCCTGCCTCACACTTGACCCTACACAGTGCTCCTGCCTCACACTTGACCCTACACGGTGCTCCTGCCTCACACTTGACCCTACACGGTGCTCCTGCCTCACACTTGACCCTACACGGTGCTCCTGCCTCACACACCTGACCCTACACGGTGCTCCGGCTTCACACATCTGACTCTACACGTCGCTTATGCCCCCCCCCCACACACACACACACTCCTGAGCTGTCAGGCCCTTAGTTGAGTTAGGGGGCCTGACAGCTGAGTAGGCAGCGCTTCGAATTCGTAGTCCTGAAGTTCCGGAATCGATTCCCCGTGGAAGCGGAAATTAAATATGCAGAGCATTTTTCACCCTGATCCACCTGTTCAACTGGCAGTAAATAGGTTCCTGGTAGTTAGGCAGTTTCTACGGGCTGCTTCCTGTGTGTGTGTGCGTGTGTGTGAAAAAAGTTGATTGATTAACAGTTTAGAGGCGGGCCGATAGGACAGAGCTCATCCCCTGCGAGCATAACTAGGTGAATACACACACACACACACACACACACACACACACACACACACACACACACACACACACACACACACACACACACACACACACACACACACAGATGAAGTACTTAATGAAACAGAGAGAAAGATCTTGAAGTTGATATCACACCAAACCTGTCTCCTGAAGCCCACATAAAGAGAATAACGTCTGCGGCATATGCGAGGCTGGCTAACATCAGAACGGCGTTCAGGAACCTGTGTAAGGAATCGTTCAGAATCTTGTACACCACATATGTAAGACCAATCCTGGAGTATGCGGCCCCAGCATAGAGCCCGTACCTTGTCAAGAACAAGACGAAGCTGGAAAAAGTCCAAAGGTATGCTACTAGACTAGTCCCAGAACTAAGAGGCATGAGTTATGAGGAAAGGTTGCGGGAAATGCACCTTACGACACTGGAAGACAGAAGAGTAAGGGGGGACATGATCACAACCTACAAAATCCTCAGGGGAATCGACCGGGTAAACAAGGATGAACTATTCAACACTGGAGGGACGCGAACAAGGGGACACAGGTGGAAGCTGAGTACCCAAATGAGCCACAGAGACATTAGAAAGAACTTTTTCAGTGTCAGAGTAGTTAGTAAATGGAATGCACTAGGAAGTGATGTGGTAGAGGCTGACTCCATACACAGTTTCAAATGTAGATATGACAGAGCCCAGTAGGCTCAGGAATCTGTACACCAGTTGATTGACGGTTGAGAGGCGGGACCAAAGAGCCAAAGCTCAACCCCCGTAAGCACAATTATGTGAGTACAATTAGGTGAGTACACATACATACACACAAAACTGCGTGAAATTCTCCTCACAATACTGGAAGACTGAAGAGTAAGGGGAAACATGATCACTACCTACAAAACGTCCAGAGGAATTGACAGGATAGATAAGGATAAACTGTTTAACACTGGTGGTACGCGAACAAGGGGACACAACTGGAAACTGAGTGCCCAAATGAGCCACAGGGACGTAAGAAAGAACTTTTTCAGTGTCAGATTAGTTAACAGATGGAATGCATTAGACAGTGATGTGGTGGAGGCTGACTCCATACACAGTTTTAAATGTCGGTATGATAGAGCCATGGGGTCATGACCTCCGAGGGTCAGGTCACGCTTCTGTGGCTGGCTAGAGAGTGACCAGGGCTGGAGGTCAGCCCGAGGCCAGGCAAGTGACGGACATTTACGTCCCACTGTGTCACAGTCATCAGCTCGTCACGTGTTTCCTAATCACGTGACATTCTGCAGTCGCCGGAATGTCACACCGTTATGTGGTCTAACGAGGAGGGGGAGTTGGTGAGACCCCAGGACCAACCAGTGGTGTGGTCTTACGAGGAGGGAGAGTTGGTGAGACCCCAGGACCAACCAGTGGTGTGGTCTTACGAGGAGGGAGAGTTGGTGAGACCCCAGCACCAACCAGTGGTGTGGTCTTACGAGGAGGGAGAGTTGGTGAGACCCCTGGACCAACCAGTGGTGTGGTCTTACGAGGAGGGAGAGTTGGTGAGACCCCAGCACCAACCAGTGGTGTGGTCTTACGAGGAGGGAGAGTTGGTGAGACCCCAGGACCAACCAGTGGTGTGGTTGGGTAAGAGTTGGTGAGACCCCAGGACCAACCAGTGGTGTGGTTGGGTAAGAGTTGGTGAGGGACCCCAGCACCAACCAGTGGTGTGGTTGGGTAAGAGTTGGTGAGGGACCCCAGCACCAACCAGTGGTGTGGTTGGGTAAGAGTTGGTGAGGGACCCCAGCACCAACCAGTGGTGTGGTTGGGTAAGAGTTGGTGAGGGACCCCAGCACCAACCAGTGGTGTGGTTGGGTAAGAGTTGGTGAGGGACCCCAGCACCAACCAGTGGTGTGGTTGGGTAAGAGTTGGTGAGGGGACCCCAGCACCAACCAGTGGTGTGGTTGGGTAAGAGTTGGTGAGACCCCAGGACCAACCAGTGGTGTGGTTGGGTAAGAGTTGGTGAGGGACCCCAGCACCAACCAGTGGTGTGGTTGGGTAAGAGTTGGTGAGGGACCCCAGCACCAACCAGTGGTGTGGTTGGGTAAGAGTTGGTGAGGGACCCCAGCACCAACCAGTGGTGTGGTTGGGTAAGAGCTGGCACAGGAGCTGGACTGTAACTCTGTACTGTGCTAGAGCCGACCTTCTTTGTGTGAGTAATACCACATTAGTCCAGGGAATGGTCATAAGGGGTCCAGCGTGGGGTGAGAGGCTCTTAATACTAAGATGTCTTAACACATTAAGGTCTAGTGAGGGGCCAGTTAGAGTCCAGGGTGTGGACCAGTTGTGTCCAGGGTGTGGACCAGTTGTGTCCAGGGTGTGGACCAGTTGTGTCCAGGGTGTGGAGCAGTTGTGTCCAGGGTGTGGACCAGTTGTGTCCAGGGTGTGGAGCAGTTGTATCCAGGGTGTGGACCAGTTGTGTCCAGGGTGTGGACCAGTTGTGTCCAGGGTGTGGACCAGTTGTGTCCAGGGTGTGGACCAGTTGTGTCCTAGGGTGTGGACCAGTTGTGTCCAGGGTGTGGACCAGTTGTGTCCAGGGTGTGGACCAGTTGTGTCCAGGGTGTGGACCAGTTGTGTCCAGGGTGTGGACCAGTTGTGTCCAGGGTGTGGACCAGTTGTGTCCAGGGTGTGGACCAGTTGTGTCCTAGGGTGTGGACCAGTTGTGTCCAGGGTGTGGACCAGTTGTGTCCAGGGTGTGGACCAGTTGTGTCCAGGGTGTGGACCAGTTGTGTCCAGGGTGTGGACCAGTTGTGTCCAGGGTGTGGACCAGTTGTGTCCAGGGTGTGGACCAGTTGTGTCCAGGGTGTGGACCAGTTGTGTCCAGGGTGTGGACCAGTTGTGTCCAGGGTGTGGACCAGTTGTGTCCAGGGTGTGGACCAGTTGTGTCCAGGGTGTGGACCAGTTGTGTCCAGGGTGTGGACCAGTTGTGTCCAGGGTGTGGACCAGTTGTGTCCAGGGTGTGGACCAGTTGTGTCCATGGTGTGGACCAGTTGTGTCCAGGGTGTGGACCAGTTGTGTCCAGGGTGTGGACCAGTTGTGTCCAGGGTGTGGACCAGTTGTGTCCAGGGTGTGGAGCAGTTGTGTACAGGGTGTGGACCAGTTGTGTCCAGGGTGTGGACCAGTTGTATCCAGGGTGTGGACCAGTTGTGTACAGGGTGTGGACCAGTTGTGTCCAGGGTGTGGACCAGTTGTGTCCAGGGTGTGGACCAGTTGTGTCCAGGGTGTGGACCAGTTGTGTCCAGGGTGTGGAGCAGTTGTGTCCAGGGTGTGGACCAGTTGTGTCCAGGGCGTGGAGCAGTTGTGTACAGGGTGTGGACCAGTTGTGTCCAGGGTGTAGACCAGTTGTGTCCAGGGTGTGGACCAGTTGTGTCCAGGGTGTGGACCAGTTGTGTCCAGGGTGTGGCCAAGTTGTGTCCAGGGTGTGGACCAGTTGTGTCCAGGGTGTGGACCAGTTGTGTCCAGGGTGTGGACCAGTTGTGTCCAGGGTGTGGACCAGTTGTATCCAGGGTGTGGACCAGTTGTGTCCAGGGTGTGGACCAGTTGTATCCAGGGTGTGGACCAGTTGTATCCAGGGTGTGGACCAGTTGTATCCAGGGTGTGGACCAGTTGTATCTCCAGGGTGTGGACCAGTTGTATCCAGGGTGTGGACCAGTTGTGTCCAGGGTGTGGACCAGTTGTATCCAGGGTGTGGACCAGTTGTGTCCAGGGTGTGGACCAGTTGTATCCAGGGTGTGGACCAGTTGTATCCAGGGTGTGGACCAGTTGTATCCAGGGTGTGGACCAGTTGTATCCAGGGTGTGGACCAGTTGTGTCCAGGGTGTGGACCAGTTGTATCCAGGGTGTGGACGTGAAGAGTTCATAGTGGACAGGGAGTAGTGCACATGAACAAGCCAAGTTCAGAAGGGCGACTGGGACTAGTGTTCATGAACTAGCCCGGTACAAAAAGTTGACTGTGAGTATTGTTCATGAACAAACACGGTACAAAAGGTTGACAAGGATAGTGTTCATGAACAAGTAAGGGACAGAATGGGGACTGTGAGTAGTGATCATGAACAAGCCAGGTACAGAAGGGGGATTTGGAGTAGTGTTTATGAACAATCCAGATGCGGAAGGTGGACTGGGAGTAGTGTTCATGAACAAGCCAGGGACAGTTGAGTAGTGTTACGGTACAAGCCAGGTAAAGAAGGGGGACTAGGAGTAGTGTTCATGAACAAGCCAGATACAGAAGACCGACTGGGAGTAGTGCTCATAGACAAGCCAGGTACAGAAGCTGGACTGGGGGTGTTGTTCCAGAACAAGCTAGGTTAAGAAGGTGAACAGGAAGTGTTGTTCATGAATAAGGCAGGTACAGAAGGGGACAAGGGTAGTGGTCGTGAACAAGCCAGGTACAGAATGGGGACTGGGAGTATTTTTAATCCAGTTAAAAAATGGGAACTGGGAGTGTTGTTCATGAACAATCCAGGTACAGAGCGACTGTGCGTAGTGTTCGTAAACAAGCCAGGTACAGAAGAGGACCTGTGAGTAGTGTTCATGAACAAGCCAGGTACAAAAGAGGACCTGTGAGTTGTGTTCATGAACAACCCAGGTACAAAAGAGGACCTGTGAGTTGTGTTCATGAACAAGCCAGGTACAGAAGAGAACCTGTGAGTTGTGTTCATGAACAAGCCATGTATGGGAGAAGGACAAGGAGTAGTATTCTTGAACTTGTCAGGTACGTAAAGGGGACTGGAAGTGGTGTTCATGAACAAGCTAGGTACAAAAGATGGACTGGGAATGATGTTCATGAACATGCTAGGTACAAAAGATGGACTGAGAGTGGTGATAATGAACAAGCCATGTACAGAAGGGGGACTGGGAGTTATGTTCATGAACAACAAGCCAGGTTCAGAAGGGGACTGGTAGTAGTGTTCATGAACAAGCTAGGTACAAAAGATAGACTAGGAGTAGTGTTCATGAACAATCAAGGTACAGAAGGGGAAATTTGAGTAGTGTTCATGAATAAGCAAGGAAGAGAAAGAGGACTGGGAATAGCGTTCATGAACAAGCCAGATACAGAAGATGGACTGGGAGTAGTGTTCTTGAAGAAGCCAGGTACAGGAGAGGGACTGGGAGTAGTGTTCTTGAAGAAGCCAGGTACAGGAGAGGGACTGGGAGTAGTGTTCTTGAAGAAGCCAGGTACAGGAGAGGGACTGGGAGTAGTGTTCTTGAAGAAGCCAGGTACAGGAGAGGGACTGGGAGTAGTGTTCTTGAAGAAGCCAGGTACAGGAGAGGGACTGGGAGTAGTGTTCTTGAAGAAGCCAGGTACAGGAGAGGGACTGGGAGTAGTGTTCTTGAAGAAGCCAGGTACAGGAGAGGGACTGGGAGTAGTGTTCTTGAAGAAGCCAGGTACAGGAGAGGGACTGGGAGTAGTGTTCTTGAAGAAGCCAGGTACAGGAGAGGGACTGGGAGTAGTGTTCTTGAAGAAGCCAGGTACAGGAGAGGGACTGGGAGTAGTGTTCTTGAACAAGCCAGATACAGAAGGGGGTCTGGAAGTAGTTTTCATGAACAAGCCAGGTACAGTAGGGTTGTCGAAAAACCCGACACCATTTACTATTAATAAATACAATAGGCAGATAATATTGCTGATGGGTTGTATACACAAGTTAACCCATAGAAAATGTAGCCTGTAGTGGAATTTTCTGTCAATAGAAAATGGGGTATCATTGCCAAGTCGCTATTAAATTCCCAGCTATTCTGTTGGGAATTATTCTACATACAGCAGTCTTTGGAATTTTAACATGATAAAAACATCTCATTTGAATTAACTTAATTATCAGTACCAAAATAGAGTAATTTTACCTTTCTACCAATTATTGAAATCTGGACAAGGAGAGCCGGGGCGTCAGTGGTAGACAGTCAGCCATTGTTAAGACCAGAGTCGCTGGAGCGAGTTCAGCTCCTATAATTATTCCATGGGCGAAGTGTTATAGAGACCAAATTAGTGCTTCTTCCATCACCAACACGCAGTCAACATCTAAACAAGGAAAGTGTGTTACCGAAACCCGTTTATTATTACATTTCTGGCCAGTTATAGGGCGAACCAGTTAGCACGAGAGACAACGACTCAGCCCAGGTAGTTTTCCCTTGATCCTTATTTTAGGAAGAATATACCAATATTTCCTCTGATATAGCTGTCACATATATAGGATTCCGGCTTTACAGCAAGTGTCCTCTGACAGGAACAATAGAAGAGGAAGCAAGAATTAATCTTGGTACACCAGTACATGAGTGGTGATGCTAATCTCAACCACGAGGATTATTTGGTGTCATCGTCCTTGTTTATACCTGGTGGACTAAGCCTTGCCATACAATAAGATAAGACCTCCAAATTTTCATTACTTATATATGTAGCTGCTGGGACACCCGTATCTTTGAGTCAGAAGCGGAAACCTGGCTCCAATCCTTCCTCCTCCCATGTCGGTAAGAAGGCTTCGCTTTCTTCTTCACCCCCTATCTCTGATTCTATTGTTCCTTCCCTTCCCGCTTCGATGGTGGAGCCCCCTGTTCCTACTGTAGGGGTTTCTTCAGCCCCACGTTCCATCTCGGTTCCTGCCCTTGCTGAAGTGCACTCCCCTCTTTCTGCCCCTCCTCCTCCGATTCCTCCTCCTCCAGACCCTGCTCATCCACCTCTGGTCTGTCCTCCCGCTTCTTTCCCTCCTTCTTTTCTCAGTTTACCCATGCCCCCTAACCCTGACTTCGCTGACCCTGCTCCTGACTCTGCGCTTTTTTAGCGTGCTGTGTTCCTTCTTCACCTTTGTTTCTTCTTGGCTCTCTGTTACTCTCCTCTCTCTCTTTGCTGATGTCTTTTCTTCAATGGAAACATCCGTGGATTTTACGCCAGTTTCCTTGACCTCCAACTTCTCATTTCACAGTTTTTGCCCCTTTGTGTCTGTCTCCAGGAGCCGATGCTTGGTGCTCGTCCTGGTCACTTCCGTGGCTGTTCTTTTCTCTTCCCCCCCCCCCCCTTAGCGACAGCTGGGGTCCATAATTCTTCTGCTCTCTTGATTCGTTCTGATGTTCCCTTGTCCCCTTACTTTTTTCCTCGCCTCTCCACTGTTCTGCCGCCCGTGTCTTTGTGCGTAGGTGGTACACGGTTTGTTCCATTTATCTCCCTCCCCCACTGTCCCACTTTCTCTTCCCGATCTTAAACACCTCTTAAACTCAATGCCGGAGCCTGTGCTCCTGCTGGGTGATTTCAATTGTCGTCATGCCCTTTGGGGTGATGTGCTGACAAACACCCGCGGTCGCCTCCTTGATCCTTTCATCCTCTCTTCTTCCCTGTCCCTTAATTCTGGTGAGCCCTCTCATTTGGACTCTCGGACTCGATCCCTTTCTTGTCTCGATCTTTCTCTGTGCTCGTCATCCCTTTCCTTAGATTTCGGGTGGCGGGTTCTTGATTACCTCCATGGTAGTGACCATTTTCCTATCCTTGTTTCTTTTTTCTCTTTTCGCCCTCCTCTCTTCTTCCCTAGGTGGTCGTTTGCTGAGGCTGACTGGCGCCTCTTTACTCTCCGTGCTACTATTTCCGACCTCTCCGTTCTGCCTCTCCCTCGCGCCCTCCTTCGTTTTCATGACACTGTCTTTGTCCTCCACTCTATTCCTCGCTCTTCCTCTCGGGGAACGCGGAAGTGCATTCCCTGGTGGAATATGGACTGTGCTCGGGCTGTTCTCTGTAAGCGTGCAGCCTGCAAGATACATAGCCGCCGGCAGACGGTTGAGTCTTTCCTTTTGTTTCGAAAGGCGAGTGCGGTGGCCCGTAGGACCATCAGTGCGGCTAAACGTGCTTGCTGGGCGTCTTATGTCTCCACCGTTACGTCCGAAACTCCTCTCCCACTGGTCTGGAAGCGTATCCACAATATTGCAGGTAAGTTCGTTCCTGATGTCTCACTGGTCCTTCGCCTCCATGGTGCTCTTGTGGCGGACCCGTTGCAGGTTGCGACCGAACTGGGTTCCCATTTCTCCTCTCTTAGTGCTGTTCTCATCTCCCCCAATCCTTCCTTCTTTGTAAGCCTCTTCTTGAATCTCATCCTTTAAATTTCTGTTCTTATCTTCACCTTCTATATAATGATCCCTTCTCTCTCTCTGAGCTTCAGTCTGCCCTAGCCCTTTGCGGTTCTACGGCAGCGGGCTCCGATGGCGTTCATTATGAAATGCTTCGCCATCTCCCTCCATGCACGTCTCAGTATTTACTGAGTCTGTACAAACGGGTCTGGGAGTCGTCGTCGGTCCCTGAAGACTGGCTCGATGCTGTTGCCCACCCTGTTCGGAAACCAGGGTCTCTCGGGTCATCTCCCAAGGACTTCCGCCCTATTGCCCTCACGAGTTGTGTCTGCAAGCTCTTTGAACGTATGGTTAACGTTCGTTTGATGTGGTTCTTAGAACACTATAACCACATCTCCCTTTCTCAATTTGGTTTTCGCAAGTGCCGCAGCACAAAGGATGTCCTGGTGAACTTGGAGGTCTATATTCGTACTGCTTTTGCTGTGAAGACCTCCGTTGTTGCCGTCCTTTTTGACCTGGAAAAGGCTTACGACACTTCCTGGCGGTGTCATATTCTGTCTCAACTTCATTCTTTTGGCCTTCGTGGGAACCTCCCTCTCTTCATCCAGAGCTTCCTCTCTCGTCGTTCCTTTCGTGTGCGGCTTGGTACTGCTCTCTCTGCTCCATTTCGGCAGTATGAGGGTTTACCCCAGGGTAGTGTTCTGAGCACTACTCTTTTTCTCGTTGCCCTCAACGGTCTTCTTTCCTTTCTTCCTTCTGGCGTCTTCTCTGCTCTCTATGTTGATGATCTTACCCTTTGCTTTCGGGGTGATGATTCACCTCTCCTTCAATGGCGGCTTCAACTTGCGATTGATGCCGTGTCGTCTTGGGCCACCGATCATGGCTTCAAGTTCTTCGCATCTAAGACTTGTGCTATGACTTTTACTCGGAAGCATGTTGTTCTTCGTCCCTCTTTGTCGCTTTATGGTAATCCCATTGTGTACAGGGATTCCGCAAAGCTCTTGGGGTTAGTCTTTGACACTCGGTTGTCTTGGTCACCCATATCTCTTGCCTCCGA
>WNGS01003280.1:0-10000 GCA_020271785.1 Procambarus virginalis
ATAAATTTATATTAATATCTTGCTGTTCACAAATCATTTATAATTTAATAATTAATTTCAGCACTAAGATCACTAGATGATTAAATATTCATTATTAGTCATGACAACAAATTATAATTATCTACTTAAATAATTTTATCAATTTACGAATACAAAACACCATAAAAACTATTTGCTGCAAAAAAAAAGTAACTCTATATTTTTTATAAACTGGGAAGTATTACATTAATTATAATTTTTATAGATATGTTACTCGCAATCAATTGACTCATAATCATCTGTCAATTGTAATCATAAATCTATTGGAATATGTATATGTGTATATGTATACAGGATATGGTGAGGGGGTCAGAATTTCGCTTCACCTTTGTAAACACCATTTAATGACACTGTAAAAAGACGCCTCAAAAACCGATAGTAGAACAGACGTAATTCTGTGTATATATGTTGTAGGTTTGATTAGCATTTTAAAAGCACAACAATCACCTGTGGTTGGATTGTTCAATAAATCACTGAATTATATGTTTAACAGATCTCTAACCCTGTCCATGGAGGACAGAAGAAAATGTATATATATGCTGGTTAGCATTGTAAATGTCTGGCCACGTCGTGGTACAGAAGAAAAAAAACACAAAAATCAGTTGACTCAAATGTATTTTAATGTATCAAAATGTATTTAAAATGTGGCACCAGTGATATCCTATAAAATAATTATGGCTTTCGCAAGATAATTACAGGTTTATTAAAATATTAATTATAATACAGTACAGGGCGATGAGAACAGGTAATGAAATGCAAGCTTATAGCGTATTATATGTTCGTATAACGAACGTCCTTTGTCAGTCCTGTGCAGTATATCTCTGTGTATATGAATGATATCACTGGTCAATCCTGTGCAGTATATCTCTGTGTGCATGAATGATATCACTTGTCAATCCTGTGCAGTATATCTCTGTGTGCATGAATGATGTCACATGCAGATACCCAAGTCTAAATGTAATGCCTCAACCAAAACAGCCTTGTTGGTCACCCGTAGCAGGGACCAGCTAAGACCAAAGATTATTCGAGGCTGTGAAGATGATAACTGATGATTAAGCGATGATTGAGCGATGATTAAGCGATGATTTGCGGTCT
Source organism: Procambarus virginalis (assembly GCA_020271785.1). Classification (NCBI taxonomy): domain Eukaryota; kingdom Metazoa; phylum Arthropoda; class Malacostraca; order Decapoda; family Cambaridae; genus Procambarus; species Procambarus virginalis. The sequence continues at coordinate 1,135 of WNGS01003280.1, forward strand.
GTTGTGTTCAGCCGCGCTCTTCTAGATATGACGGACGAAACATACTCTATAATATGAGGAAGTGGAGAAAGTATGACGTTCGGAGCTTGTGTGGGAACGAGAAGAATTTAGCCAATGGATTCTTCCCAGTTTCTTGTAGTTGATTGATCCATTTGTGTGGGAGGTGATATCCTTTCCCACGTTATCCAATGTGGCTCGTAGGGCCTGGTTATCACGTAGGGCCCTGGTTATCACGTAGGGACCTGGTTATCACGTAGGGCTTGGTTATCACGTAGGGGCCCTGGTTATCACGTAGGGCCTGGTTATCACGTAGGGGCCCTGGTTATCACGTAGGGACCTGGTTATCACGTAGGGGCCCTGGTTATCACGTAGGGGCCTGGTTATCACGTAGGGGCCCTGGTTATCACATAGGGGCCCTGGTTATCACGTAGGGGCCCTGGTTATCACGTAGGGGCCCTGGTTATCACGTAGGGGCCTGGTTATCACGTAGGGGCCTGGTTATCACGTAGGGGCCTGGTTATCACGTAGGGGCCTGGTTATCACGTAGGGGCCCTGGTTATCACGTAGGGGCCTGGTTATCATGTAGGGGCCTGGTTATCACGTAGGGCCCTGGTTATCACGTAGGGGCCTGGTATCACGTAGGGGCCTGGTTATCACGTAGGGGCCTGGTTATCACGTAGGGGCCCTGGTTATCACGTAGGGGCCTCGTTATCACGTAGGGGGCCTGGGTATCACGTAGGGCCTGGTTATCACGTAGGGGCCTGGTTATCACGTAGGGGCCCTGGTTATCACGTAGGGGCCTGGTTATCACGTAGGGGCCTGGTTATCACGTAGGGGCCTGGTTATCACGTAGGGGCCCTGGTTATCACGTAGGGACCTGGTTATCACGTAGGGACCTGGTTATCACGTAGGGGCCCTGGTTATCACGTAGGGGCCTGGTTTTCACGTAGGGGCCCTGGTATCACGTAGGGGCCTGGTTATCACGTAGGGGCCTGGTTATCACGTAGGGACCTGGTTATCACGTAAGGGCCTGGTTATCACGTAGGGGCTGGTTATCACGTAGGGGCCCTGGTTATCACGTAGGGGCCTGGTTATCATGTAGGGGCCTGGTTATCACGTAGGGCCCTGGTTATCACGTAGGGGCCTGGTTATCACGTAGGGCCCTGGTTATCACGTAGGGGCCTGGTTATCACGTAGGGGCCCTGGTTATCACGTAGGGGCCTCGTTATCACGTAGGGGGCCTGGTTATCACGTAGGGCCTGGTTATCACGTAGGGGCCTGGTTATCACGTAGGGGCCTGGTTATCACGTAGGGGCCTGGTTATCACGTAGGGGCCTGGTTATCACGTAGGGGCCTGGTTATCACGTAGGGGCCTGGTTATCACGTAGGGACCTGGTTATCACGTAGGGACCTGGTTATCACGTAGGGCCCTGGTTATCACGTAGGGCCCTGGTTATCACGTAGGGGCCTGGTTATCACGTAGGGCCCTGGTTATCACGTAGGGGCCCTGGTTATCACGTAGGGGCCTGGTTATCACGTAGGGCCCTGGTTATCACGTAGTGCCCTGGTTATCACTCAGGGGCCTGGTTATCACGTAGGGCCCTGGTTATCACGTAGGGGCCCTGGTTATCACGTAGGGGCACTGGTTATCACGTAGGGGCCCTGGTTATCACGTAGGGACAGGTTATCACGTAGGGACTGGTTATCACGTAGGGCCTGGTTATCACGTGGCCCTGGTTATCACGTAGGGGCCCTGGTTATCACGTAGGGGCCCTGGTTATCACGTAGGGGCCTGGTTATCACGTAGGGACTGGTTATCACGTAGGGACAGGTTATCACGTAGGGCCTGGTTTTATCACACGTAGGGGCCCTGGTTATCACGTAGGGCCCTGGTTATCACGTAGGGGCCCTGGTTATCACGTAGGGCCTTGGTTATCTGTGGAAATACCGCCAGAAACGCGAGCAGATGACCAATACTCTTAGACTTAAAATTAATAGTTCACTTCAAGAAATAAATAATCGTTTGGGAGAGCAAAGGGCTTAGTCGAATTACGTGGTCCCCGTCGGGCCCCAAAAGAGGTGTGGGTGGGGGTCCAGGAGTCGGAGCTCGTCGCAATTAACAAAGTAGGATATGAATCCAATCTTATAACAGCTTTGCCCCAGGACTAGAGAGAGGCAGAGAGGGTATTCTCAGGGGAAAGAGCCAAGACATTACGGCTATATAGCACTTGGAAGGGGTCAGGATAAGGATTTGGGATGGGACGGGGGGAAGGAATGGTGGCCCAACCACTTGGACGGTCGGGGATTGAACGCCGACCTGCATTAAGCTCGAACTTGAGTGAACTGAAGCCACTATAGTCGGCGAACCATTATAATTAGGAGCCAGATTTACGAAGCAGTTACGCAAGCACTTACGAACGTGTCCATCTTTTCTCAATCTTTTTCGGCTTTGTTTACAATTATTCAACAGTTAATGAGCTCCGAAGCACCAGGAGGCTGTTTATAACAATAACAACAGTTGATTGGCAAGTTTTCAGGCTTGTAAACTGTTTAATAAATGTAACCAAAGCCGTCAAAGATTGAGGAAAGATGTACACGTTCGTAAGTGTTTGCGTAACTGCTTCGTGAATCTGGCCCCTGGTCTATACTGTACTCAAGACAGGTCTTGCATATAACTGCGTTGATTCTTGTTGCCTTTTATATATATAATGCTGCAATTTTTTGTATTAACACATTAGGTACATCTGCAGCTGCCCTAGACTATATGAAGTGGAGTACAGTGTGTCAAAACAGCTAACTAGTTGATGCTACAAAATCCCCATCACACAGGATGGTTAGTCATACAGAGGCATGTGATAGGCAGTCTGCACTGACAGACTCTGGGTGCATTATGAGGATATCATCAACACAAGATTGAACAAGGCAGCAGTGGTAATACAAGTCCCCATCTCACAGGATGGTCAGAAACTAGCTTTGTGATTTCGTATTAAACTCTACGGTGTTGCTCGTCCACATTTCAATATCCAGAGGGTGCTGGCTTGGTCCAATCCAAAATCCTTGGTCCGTAAGTTTTTTATGCAAGTATTTGATCCAAGACACAAGGACGGAGTGTCGCAGCCAACATTGTTAGCGTTATAGACTAGTTATTTGGTTGAGGCCATGAAAAAGCAGTAACCAAATCTTAAATTAAGTATCCCAGGCCTAGTATATGACATTTATGTACAAAATTAGCCCTCTGATTATTTTGGGATTGGGTAAGAGAGATTAAGTTCTTTAGTTACTGTCTTATTTTTATGACATGCCATATGACATTATCGAACGCTGCTGAACGGAAACGTTGTTCGCTCTAACAATCTATTTCTGAACACTTGACCAAACAGTAACTATACCCGGTGTAATTTCTGGAGAATTGCCTTGATAATATATATTTCGATTGAAAAATCTTTTTGGTACAACCGAAGATGGAATCATGTGAATCGACCGATTGATGAAGGATTTTTTTTATTAAGTAGGAGAGGACAGCAAGAGGTGGCTCAGTGAACTTCTTCATCGACACACAACCGAGGGTCCTTGGTTCGATACCCGGGTCAGACAGACACGGCTGTTTACGTTTCCATTCACCTAATGTTCTCCTTGAAGTAAATAGGTGGCAGTGAGATAGGCAGCTGTTGTGGGATGCATCATGGCAAAGACAGCATTATCTGACCCAGGAGGAATCTCCAAAAAAACTAAGTAAAGTAAAAAGTAAAAGTAAAATAAAAAGTAAACTAAGCAATAATGTTATTTACACATTTACAACCCACAATACCAGCTGAGATACCTTGCTTCATACAATACCAACTGAGGTCCCTTGCTTCATACAATACCAACTGAGGTCTCTTGCTTCATACAATACCAACTGAGGACCCTTGCTTCATACAATACCAACTGAGGACCCTTGCTTCATACAATACCAACTGAGGTCCCTTGCTTCATACAACCAACTGAGGTCTCTTGCTTCATACAATACCAACTGAGGACCCTTGCTTCATACAATACCAACTGAGGTCCCTTGCTTCATACAATACCAACTGAGGTCTCTTGCTTCATACAATACCAACTGAGGTCTCTTGCTTCATACAATACCAACTGAGGTCCCTTGCTTCATACAATACCAACTGAGGTCTCTTGCTTCATACAATACCAACTGAGGACCCTTGCTTCATACAATACCAACTGAGGTCTCTTGCTTCATACAATACCAACTGAGGACCCTTGCTTCATACAATACCAACTGAGGTCTCTTGCTTCAAACAATACCAACTGAGGACCCTTGCTTCATACAATACCAACTGAGGTCTCTTGCTTCATACAATACCAACTGAGGTTCCTTGCTTCATGCAATACCACTGAGGACCCTTGCTTCATACAATACCAACTGAGGTACCTTGCTTCATACAATACCAGCTGAGATACCTTGCTTCATACATACCAGCTGAGATACCTTGCTTCATACAATACCAACTGAGGTCCCTTGCTTCGTACAATACCAACTGAGGTACCTTGCTTCATACAATACCAGCTGAAGTCCCTTGCTTCATACAATACCAGCTGAGGTACCTTGCTTCATACAATACCAACTGAGGTCCCTTGCTTCATACAATACCTGCTGAGGTACCTTGCTTCGTACAATACCAACTGAGGTACCTTGCTTCATACAATACCAACTGAGGTCCCTTGCTTCATACAATACCAACTGAGGTCTCTTGCTTCATACAATACCAACTGAGGTCCCTTGCTTCATACAATACCAACTGAGGTCCCTTGCTTCATACAATACCAACTGAGGTCTCTTGCTTCATACAATACCAACTGAGGTCCCTTGCTTCATACAATACCAACTGAGGTCTCTTGCTTCATACAATACCAACTGAGGTCCCTTGCTTCATACAATACCAACTGAGGTCCCTTGCTTCATACAATACCAACTGAGGTCTCTTGCTTCATACAATACCAACTGAGGTCCCTTGCTTCATACAATAACAACTGAGGTCCCTTGCTTCATACAATACCAACTGAGGTCCCTTGCTTCATACAATACCAACTGAGGTCCCTTGCTTCATACAATACCAACTGAGGTCCCTTGCTTCATACAATACCAGCTGAGGACCCTTGCTTCATACAATACCAACTGAGGTCCTTGCTTCATACAATACCAACTGAGGTCCCTTGCTTCATACAATACCAACTGAGGTCTCTTGCTTCATACATACCACTGAGGTCTCTTGCTTCATACAATACCAGCTGAGGTCTCTTGCTTCATACAATACCAGCTGAGGTCTCTTGCTTCATACAATACCAACTGAGGTCTCTTGCTTCATACAATACCAACTGAGGTCTCTTGCTTCATACATACCACCTGAGGTACCTTGCTTCATACAATACCAGCTGAGGTCTCTTGCTTCATACAATACCAACTGAGGTACCTTGCTTCATACAATACCAGCTGAGGTCTCTTGCTTCATACAATACCAACTGAGGGTCCTTGCTTCATACAATACCAACTGAGGTCTCTTACTTCATACAATACCAGCTGAGGTCTCTTGCTTCATACAATACCAGCTGAGGTCTCTTGCTTCATACAATACCAGCTGAGGTCTCTTGCTTCATACAATACCAGCTGAGGTCTCTTGCTTCATACAATACCACTGAGGTCCCTTGCTTCATACAATACCAACTGAGGTCTCTTGCTTCATAGAATACCAACTGAGGACCCTTGCTTCATACAATACCAACTGAGGTCTCTTGCTTCATACAATACCAGCTGAGGTCTCTTGCTTCATACAATACCAGCTGAGGTCCCTTGCTTCATACAATACCAACTGAGGTTCCTTGCTTCATACAATACCAACTGAGGTTCCTTGCTTCATACAATACCACCTGAGAGAAATCCAATTATGTGAATTATTTCAGATCCCCTGAGAATATCTACAATCAGAGGTTTATCTCTCTCTAGAGATGCGCCTCTGATTGTAGAGAAAGAGCTGAATAATTCTAAGAAATAACTTAGAATTATATAGAAAGAGCTGAATAATTCTAAGAACGTCGCGAGATTATCTTCATCTCAGCTACTGAACGAATCTCTACGTTGTCTTCTTCACTGGGCATAATTATTACCAGACTGGGAGTCCCATCGAAAATATATTGCAATGTTCAGTAAATAATTCATAATAATGTGGTAAAAATTAGACTCCTGATCCACAGATGTGAACATAGAGGTAATGACGATGCTCCAGTTCGTCCTGGACCGTTACAAAGTGGTGTAAAGAGTGGCGGAGAAAGTTAATATATAATGTAAATGTGAGGTTACAGGTAGAGTTAATCATACCATAGATTAACTCTTACCATAGAGTTAATAGGCAGCCCATTTCCTGTTTTGGTAGTACATATATTATGGTAGTTTATACTGTATATAGTATACTATGTACGGTATACTATACTATAATGTCCTCATTGTTAAATATATACCGACAGACAAGGAATTAGAACGTAGAAATTGACATTATGAGTTAGACAAAACGGAAAACTATTTTATTTTTACTTGTGTTGCTTTGACAAGTATATTTAACTATCCTAGCCTCCCTAGGCCTAATACACGATATCTGAGCCTAATACAGTACATATGTGTACTATACTAGGCTTAAGAATATTTATGTTTGTGTTTTAGCTTCATTTATTTTAAAAGAATTCCTCTTACTCGTCAGTATACTATCTAAAAGCTAAGAACGTACGAATTCTGACTGTTGACGACCTCACAACAGGAACTATCTCAACCAGGAGGATGAGTTGTATAAGGACTAAAGGAAATCAAAGATGGAGTAACGGCGAAGAGAGGAGGTATGCGGCATATACTCACGGTATATATCGCTGTTTCTTTGAAATAACTAAGATGTCATCCAACTTAGGACCCCCCCCCCCCCCTTCTCCCCCCCTTCCCCACCGTCCTAAAAGCGATGTGCTCCGAGCTTCACAATGACTCTCATGAGAGGCACAACATCACAGCATCTGGTAAAGTCAAGACTTAGAATATCACAATCTTCTCTGGTGTCACTGTGTGAAATATATTGTGGAGAGTGAAAGTAATTTTTTTTAAAACATAAACATTCTGTAGTAAATGAAATCCTTGATTATCTGTGTTGTATAATATGCAAATGAACGACATGCGATTACAGACTCAAACAACTATACTATAATAGTCGATGAACTAATTTGGCGACAGACTGACGCGACTGATCTTTCCTGCTTCGTGAAGATGGACCCCACATTTGCAACCCTCTTCAACTCCGTCACTTTTCTCGCCGCTAATGATCATTAAATAAGGAAGACAAGGCTCGCTTACCTCTTACATTCCTTAAGCACCCGGGGAAATCGTCTGCCTCTGGAGACTTGGCTTTAGTGGAAATGTCTTTCATAACAGCCTCCCTAGTAACGACGAGGAGTCACAATAACGGGGCTGAAATATGTTGACCAGACCACACACTAACATTGAAGAGACGACGACGTTTCGGTCCGTCCGGACCATTCTAGTGTCGCTTGTGGAGAATGGTCCAGGACGAACCGAAACGTCGTCGTCCCTTCACTTTCTAGTGTGTGGTTTGGTCAACACATCCTCCCTAGTAACAACTAGACTAGTTAACCTGTCCTCTTCCCTCACCTACCTCTTGACTCCTCATCGTAACCAATCACCATATCACCCGACACGTAATGAGCCGTTTAGTCCCAAGAACAGCCCAATCCTAATGCCAATCCTAATGCTTAGGTCTGTCCACTTATCCATACATGTAACTCCTCATTCCTCAAAATCATCTTCTAGGAAATTTAGCACCCAAACAGCCTCGTTCACACCTATACCATTCTATGTTAAATCTGATTTCCTTGTGATCACTGTTCCTTAGCTCTCTCCCTCTTCCGATATTATTCATTTTTGCCTTCAAGTTAGATCCATGTATACAAATAGTCTTTGCCCGTGTCTGAACCTTTATATGATGGCTAAAATAACAGTCATCAATTACACACAGAGATCACACTAACGTGATGCATCAAATGAACAAATCCACAATTTGTTCACAGTCATCAATTCTAAAAAGCCTGCTTCAACATTCCCTGTATTGCAAGATCAGTTTAGTCAACTAGAATTAAACTTCACACTTACGATTGATAAAGATGACCTGGATACCTTGACCTGTAAGTACTTGCTTGCTTTTAGGGTTTGGTGGCCTGTATGTAACGCGTGATTAATAATCTAGATTTAGTTTTGAGGCAAATAGTTGGTGTGTGTGAGACAGCTTCTGTGAGAGAGAGTTTCTGTGAGAGACAGCTTCTGTGAGAGACAGCTTCTGTGAGAGAGAGTTTCTGTGAGAGACAGCTTCTGTGAGAGAGATTTTTGGACAACACAGAAAAGAGTTCATAATTGATAACAAAATGGCATTGTTGAGGTGATGTGGAAGGGTACGGAACAGAAGTAGGGTGGGTGGTAGAGCAGCTGGAAAGGGTGTTGAGTGGGTTTCAGTGAGGGCTACTGGAAGGGGAAGGTGGGAGGGTCGGAATACCGGGAACTGAGGTCACAGTTGCTGAAGGGAAAGGAGGAAGAGTTGCTCAGAAGGATGCTGGAGGGATGCAAGAAGTAGAGATGGTGGAAGGAGGTGAGAAGAATATAAACGTGAGCTGAGGTTGAGTTTGGGCAGTAGGGAGATGGGAGAGGGAAAGGGAAAGGAACAGTTGACCTATGGGTGGAAGGGAGGGTTGTCACCGGGATGGGAGAGGGGGAAAAGGGAGATGATTTCCGGGAGAGAAAGAGAGGGAAATGTGTTATCTATATGCCACCAGC
>WNGS01003280.1:19211-31899 GCA_020271785.1 Procambarus virginalis
AGACAGACACACAGACCAACAGACGCATTCAATTTTGCCTCTGCTTTTTATTTTGAACTGTGTGAATCTCTGTTCATCAGTTGAGTCTGGTTCGTCTCTTTTTCTCTCCATTTCTGCCTTTTAATTCCTCCCTAATGCTGCCTCCCTCCCCTCTCTCCCTCCCCGCTCTCCTCCCTGCTCTCCCTCTCTCCCTCCCTCCCTCCTCTCCCTCTCCCTCTCTCCTCCCTCCCTCTCTCCCTCCCTCTCTCCCTCCCTCTCCTCCCTCTCTTTCCTCCCTCCCTCTCTCCCTCCCTCTCCTCCAGCCCTCCCTCCCTCCCCTCCCTCCCTCTCTCTCCCTCCCTCTCTCCCTCCCTCCCTCTCTCTCCCTCCCCTCCTCTCCCTCCTCTTCTCCCTCTTCCCATCCCTCCCTCTCCTCTCCCCCCTCTCTCCCCTCTCTTCCTCCCTCCCTCCCCTCCCTCCCTCTCTCTCATCCCTCCCTCCCTCCCTCTTTCTTGAGTGCTGCTGTCAGTGCATCACTCTAGCTGATGGACTGACCAGCCTAATAATAGATCCTTCACACACCTCCCTTCTTCACACACCTCCCCCTGGCTTCACACACCTCCCCTGCCTTCACACACCTCCCCTGCCTTCACACACCTCCCCTGCCTTCACACACCTCCCCTCCTTCACACACCTCCCCTGCCTTCACACAACTCCCCTGCCTTCACACACCTCCCCTGCCTACTCACACACCTCCCCTGCCTTCACACACCTCCCCTACCTTCACACACCTCCCTGCCTTCACACACCTCCCCTGCTTTCACACACCTCCCCTACCTTCACACACCCACGTCTTCCTTCCTGTACTCCATGCTTATCGTTTCTCTTCTGTTCATCCTTTCTCTCTCCATTCCTGTCCATGCCCATACTTCCCCCTCTTCAGAACACTCTTCCTTCCTTATTTACTCCGTCTATTGCTTGCTTACCCAACCACTTGGACTTTTTACTCTGTCTCTTACCTGTTAAACCCGTCTATTACTTGTTTACCCCTTCTCTTGCTTGTTTAATCCGACTATTGTTTATGTATCCCGTTCCTTGTTTGCTTTTACTCAAAATTTCTAATGAGCAAAAGTCGACTTGTTAATAACCTAAATTTAAAGAGTATTCCACATTCCACACCTACATAAATCACACACACCTGTGCTTCATGTAGCCTCACTGTATTTTACACATGGAATGTATTTAGATACAGGAATATATGTGTATATAAATTGTCGTCCAGTTGCGTGTCTGTCTCTCTGAGATTTGTGGCCGGAATTTGATGGTTAAGTCAGTTCGGATTTTTGGTAGTTGTCACGGTAACAACGAACTGGGAATTGATTCGTTTTTTTTTGGAGGGGGAACAGGGGGGGGGCAGGGGGCGGGGGGGCAGGGGGGCTGGGGGGGGCAGGGGGGGCGGGGGGGCAGGGGATGAGGGCAGGGGAGGGGTTAGTTAGAAAGGGAAGGCAACAGAAGGTGAAAGGTTGAGAGAGAGTGCGAGAGAGAGCGCAAGAGAGGAGGATAAATGGAAAACCATGGTGTAGAGAGTGGGAAGTGTAGCAAGAGTTGACTGGGGTGGGGCGATTGAGGGAGAGGGTAGTGAGGAAGGATTAGTGGGGGAGAAGGGGGGTAATATAATGCGATGGGGGAGAGAAAAGTGGGGGAAGGATAAGTTGGGAATGAGAGAGTGGGAGAGAGATGGTGGAAGGGGAGGGCATAGGCCATTTACAGCTAGAGAGAGAAGCAGACAGAGGGGGGGAGGACAGGGGGGGGGGGTGATTTTTTGTGGTGGTGGTGAAGGAGAGAGCGGAGGAGGGAGAGGAAATATACCCCCCCCCTTGCTGTAACCGTGAGGATACACTATAAACATATTATACAAAAAATTAAAATAAATTTATTATTAATATCTGCTGTTCACCAAATCATTTATAATTTATAAATTAATTGTCAGCACTAAGATCCCTAGATGATTAACTATTCATTATTAGTCATGCCAACAATATTTATAAGAATTACTACTTAAACTTATTTTATTCAATTTACCGAATAGCAAACACCATAAAAACTATTTGCGGCAAAAAAAGTAACCTTCATAAGATTTGAGTAGAACTGGGAAGTATTACATTATTATAAAGTTTATAGATATGTTACTCGACTAATTGCAATTGACTCATAAATCATCTGTCAATTGTAATCATAAATCTATTGGAATATGTATATGTGTATATGTATACAGGATATTGTGAGGCGGGTCAGAATTTTCCGCTTCACCTTTGTACATGCACATTAATGACACTGTAGAAAACACGCCTCAAAACCTGATTAGTAGAAACAGACGTAAATCTGTGTATTTATGGTTGTAGGTTAGATTAGCATTTTAAAATCACAACAATCACCTTCTGTTGTTGATTATTCAATAAATCACTGAACTATATGTTAAACACTCTTCTCTAACCCGTCCATGGAGGACAGAAGAAACTGAAATATTATTGCTGATGTAGTATTGTAAAGTCTGGCCAGCGAGTCTGTGGTACAGAGAAAAAACACAAAAATCAGTGACTCAAATGTGATTTAGAAATGGATTCAAAATGTGATTTAAAATGTGGCACCAGTGATATCCTATAAAATAATTATGGCTTTCGCAAGATAATTACACGATTTTTAAAATATTAATTTATAATACAGTGCAGGCGATGAGAACAGGCAATGAAATGCAAGCTTATAGCGTATTATATGTTCGTATAACGAACGTCCCTTTGTCAATCCTGTGCAGTATATCTCTGTGTATATGAATAATATCACTGGTCAATCCTGTGGAGTATATCTCTGTGTATATGAATAATATCACTGGTCAATCCTGTGCAGTATATCTCTGTGTATATGAATGATATCACTGTGTCAATCCTGTGCAGTATATCTCTGTGTGCATGAATGATAAGCACTTGTCAATATCCGTTGCAGGTATATCTATTGGATGTGTGCATGAATGATATCAACCAAAGCAATGCCTCAACCAAACAGCCTTGTTGGTCACCCCCGTACAAGAGACCCAGCCTAAGACACAAAGAAATGACTGCTGAGGCTGTAAAGATGATAATTGATGATTGAGCCGATGATTGAGCGGTCATTCGGTTGTGTTCAGCCGCGCTCTTCTAGATATGACGGACGAAACATACTCTATAATATGAGGAAGTGGAGAGAGTATGACGTTCGGAAGCTTGTGTGGGAACGAGAAGAATTTAGCCAATGGATTCTTCCCAGTTTCTTGTAGTTGATTGATCCATTTGTGTGGGAGGTGATATCCTCATCACCACTATTAGTCCAACGTGCTCTAGGGGCCCTTGGTATCACGGCAGAGGCTTGGTTATCCAGTATGGGGCCCTGGTGATCATGTGGAGTAGTACCGTCAGAAACGCGACCAGATGACCAAGACTCTGGCAAACTTAAACTAAAGTTCACTTCAAGAAATAAATAATCCTTTGGGAGAGTAAAAAGCTAACTCGAAGTACGTGGTCCCCGTCGGGCCCCGAAAAGAGTGGTGTGGGTGGGGGTCTCCAGGAGTCATAGCTCGTCCGCAATTTAACATAGTTAGGATATGAAATCCAATCTTAATCACGCTTGGCCACCCGGACCTAGCGGGAGTGCAGGGAGGGTATTCTCAGGGGGAAAGCGCAAGCCATTACGTACATGTAGCACTTGGGAAGGTCGGATCAGGATAAGGATTTTGGGATGGGACGGGGTGAAGGATGGTGCCCCAACCACTTGGACGGTGCGGGGATTGAAACGCCGACCTGCATATTAAGCGCGAACTGGAGGTGAACTGAAGCAACTATACTGCGGAAACTATAATAATGTAGGGCCAGATTGACGGAAGCAGTTACGCAAGCACTTATGAACGTGTACAATCTTTCCTCAATCTTTGGCGGCTTTGTTTATATATTAAACAGTTAATGAGCTCCGAAGCACCAGGAGGCGCTGTTTATAACAATAACACAGGTGATGGCAAGTTTTCATGCTGTAAACTGTTCTAATAATTGTCACCAAAGCCGTCAAAGATCAAGGAAAGATGTACACGTCCCGTAAGTGTTTGCGTACCTGCTTCGTGATCTCGGTCCCAGGTCTATACTGTACTCAGACAGGGCTTGCAAAGTAACTGCGTTGATTCTTGTTTGCCTTTTATATATACATGCTGCAATTGTTTTGTAATAACACTGTTAGGTACATCTACAGCCTGCCCCTGGGACTCTATGAAGGGGATTACAGTGTGGCAAAAAAGCTTAATTACGTGATGCTAAACTAAATCCTCATCATCCGCATCAATACAGGCTATGGTTTAGTGTCAGAAACTAGTTATGTGATCCTTATTATACGTCTACGGTGTTGCTCCTCCCCAGTTTTCAATATCCTAGAGGGGTGCTGGCTTGTGTCCAATCCAAAAACGTTAGTTTTTTAAGCAAGTATTGGATCCAAGACACAAGGACGGAGTGTCGCAGTCCAACCATTGTTAGCGTTATAGACTAGTTATTTGGTTGAGGCCACGAAAAAGCAGTAACCAAATCATTAAGGAATCCTAGGCCTAGTATATGTCAATTTATGTACAAAATTAGCCCTCTGATTATTTTGGGATTGGATAAGAGAGGATTAAAGGTCTTTAGTTTACTGTCATATGTGTTATGACATGCCATATGACATTATCGAACGCTGCTGAACGGAAACGTTGTTCGGTCTAACAATCTATTTCTGAACACTTGACCAAACAGTAACTATACCCGGTGTAATCCTGGAGAATTGCACTTGACGAATATCTATTTCGATTTGAAAAACCTTGTGGTACAACCGAGAAGATGGGATCTCATGTGAATCGACAGACTGTGCAAGATTTTTTTTTTATTAAGTAGGAGAGGACAGCAAGAGGTGGCTCAGTGAACTTCTTCATCGTCACACAACCGAGGTTCCTTGGTTCGATACCCGGGTGGCAGACAGACAGGGGGGGGGGGGCATGCTGTTTACAGGTTTCCATTCACCTAATGTGTTCTCCTTTGAAGTAAATAGTGTGGCAGTGGGGGGAAAGAAATAAGGTGAGCTATTGTGGGATGCATCCATGGTAAAAGAACAGGCAAGTATCTGACCCCAGGGGAATCTCGAAAAATCTAAGTAATTAAAGTAAAAAGTCAAAAGTAAATATAAACGTAAACACGCAATAATGTTATATTTACACATTTACAACCCCACAAGACCAGCTGAGAGAAAAATCCAATATCGTGAAATTATTCAGATCCCCTGAGAATACTATCCAATCAGAGGTTTCATCTCTCTCTAGAGATGCGCCTCTGATTGTAGAGAGAAAGAGCTGAAGAATTTCCTAAGAAATAACTTAGAATTGATATAGAATAGGCTGAATAATTCTCAGAACGTCGCAAAGTGTATGGTACCTTCATCTCAGCTACCCCCTCTGACGACATCTCTACGTATGTCTTCCTCCCTGGGCATAATTATTACCAGACTGGGAGTCCCATCGAAACATAGTCTTGCAATGTTCAGGAAATAATTCATAATAATGTGGTAAAAATTAGACTCCTGATCCACAGATGTAGAACATAGAGGTGATGACGTGCTCCAGTTCGTCCTGGAGCCGTTACCAAGTGTGGTGTAAAGAGTGGCTGAGAAAGTTAACATATAATATAGGCATGTGAGGTTGCAGGTAGAGTTAATCATACCATAGAGTTAACTCTTACTATAGAGTTAATAGGCAGCCCATTCTCCTGTTTAGGCAGTACTTATATTATGGTAGTTTAGACTGTATAGTATACTAGTACGGTATAACTATACTATAATGGTCCTCATTGTTAATATAAGTACTACCAGACCGGGAATTAGAAAGTCGAAACTTGACATTATTGGAGTGCCACCAAACGGAAAACCTATTTTATATTTTACTTGTGTGCTTTGACAAAGTATATTTAACTATCCTAGCCTCCCTAGGCCTATATACCCGATACTGCTAGGGCCTAATACAGTACATATGTGTACTATACTGGGCTTAAGGAATATTGTATGTTTGTGTTTTAGCTTCATTATAAAAGAATGCCTTACTAGTCAATATACTACTACCTAAAAGCTAAGAACGTACGGATTCTGACTATTGACGATCCTCACCCAACCAGGAACTATCTCACAGGAGGATGAGTTGTCTATCAGGACTAAAGGAAACCAAAGATGGAGTAACGGCGAAGAGGACCACCACCACCAACAACCACCACAACCACCACCACCACAACCACCACCACAACCACCACCACAACCACCACAACCACCACCACCACAACCACCAACACCACCACCACCACCACCACCAACACCACCACCACAACCACCACCACCACAACCACCACACAACCACCACCACCACCACAACCACCACCACCACCACCACAACCAACCACCACCACCACAAGTAACAGCATAATCTCGCTAAGTGTAATAGTGTCACCACTTGTTACCCCCCCCCCAACCCCCTCCCTATTCCAACAGAAGACTACTACTCTCTCACCACTTAACACACACACACACACACACACACACACACACACACACACACACACACACACACACACACACACACACCACCGCCGCACTTACAATGAAAAGGTGCGCTGAAAAAACGAACGAGGAGGAGGAGGAGGAGGAAGAAGAAGAAGAGAGAAGAAGGAAGAAGGAAGAGAAGGAGAATATAGACGGGTGGGAACAACAACTCAGAGAACACGCTCCTACACCTCCTGGCCGGACTCATATACCCTTCACAACTGGACAATAAATATTGAACAATACTCCCGGACAGTTAGTCCAAATCCGCCGACAGTTGCTCAGCGCTTGACTTAATGAAGTCGATCACTAAGCGCACTCAGGAAGGACAAACTCCGGGTATTCAGCACACTCACAAACGAACAAACCGGCTACTGAGTGCACCCGCCTTAAGCGACCATTGTCCCTCGGGAGAGTGCGGCGAGAGCATGAGTGTCATGCGCCACGGAGACCCCACTGTTGACGCCTCTGACATACAAAACAGGTCTTTATGGCTGTCCGCAGTCACCTCTTGTTTCCTGCGGGCAAGGGGCCGCCTCCTGACCTCCGCCAGCTGCTGCTGAAGGAGACCATTACCCTTAGTGCCTGCAGGGGGCGGCTGGGTGCTCTAATGTCCCCATTACAAATATTTCTCTATGTTTCAGACCTCGCAAAGCATTAGAAGTATACCTGTGAGAGTATGTGTGAGTATGATGCCGGGGATTTATCTGTAGAGGGTTCTGGCAGGGCTTCAACTCCCCAGGCCCGGCTTAGGAAGGGAAGGGAATTATCAGGGGGAAAGCGCCAAGCCATTATGACTATGTAGCACTGGGAAGGGGTCAGGATAAGGGATTTTGGATGTAGATATATATCCAAAGATATATCATCCTTCAAACACCCTATCCCTACTGTGTGATTTGCATGGTCCGAGAACAAATCGCTGATGTGTTTTCCATAGAGTTTAATGCACATTTCATCTGTGGGTAAATTCGGTCCTCAACTGTGATCAACCTGATTGTATCCACTGTATTGCCGCCTTCAATTTTGACCTGAACACTTCATTTCCTGCTGAGACAGGAAATGAAGAATGGTCATACTTGGTCTGCCACTTGTTTGCGCTGGTTGTGGAGGCGGATCAGGTTGTCAACTCTAGACTGCTCCCTATTTACTCTCTTGACCAACAAGGCTAGCGTCTTGCTTCCTCTGTCTGAAAACACACAAACATGCCTTGTGAAAAGTAGCAAATTGCGCCATGTTTTAATGGTGTCAGGTTCATCAAGGGTATTGGACGCTCTGTTGACTATTCTGAGTAGGTCCGTATATTTCCCCATGATGGGCGCCATGCCTTGGGCGTGTGGGGAAAGACTTCTGCTTGAGGTTGCTTTAATAGCCTCCAGCAGGCCGTCTGTTGCATGTTGCACTGATGCGTTTGGCTGTTGCATGCAACTTCCTGACCCAGGACAACTGCTGGATAGACATTTTAACTCAAGAGGTGTGGTTAATGCCGATATATTCCCCACAAACACTATACTTTATAGTACTTGGATTGACTATCATTTACATAATAATTAATTGCGTCGGGGGGACAGGTAGCCAGCGCATATATACATGTTAGGCTTATATCGAGAACCCCTCTCCCCCCTTCATGGTCGAATTACATACCCTCTCCCTGGATGCAACCGCACAACATGCTCACTAATTCCTGGGTAAACAGGGACATTAGGTGACATGAAACAGGCTCAATCATTTCTGCCCCGCCCAGGATTCGAACCCGGAATTCCCTACTGTACTATCAGGCCTCTGAAATTAACCGTTGTGCCCAGATTATACCTGGATGGGGTTCTGAGAGTTCTTCAACAGCCCAATCCCGACGAGGGGCCAGGCTTGACTTGTGAGAGTTTGGTCCATCTTGAAGCTGTCCTCAGGCCCACATATCCACTACAGCCCGGTTGATCCAGCGCTTCTTTTTCAGAGGTCCATTTTTTTCTTGAAGATTTCTACTTTTGTTCCAGCAAAATGTCTTTACTTGCTGGGAAGATAGTGAACAACCTTGAGCCTCTGGGGGAAAATCAACAAGAAACTTGATGCAATTCATAACAAACAACCTCCAAGAATGTGAGGAGAGAGTCATACCACCACTAAGAGTTAAGTAAGCCACACCATCATTAAATCAAGGGTCAAAGAACAGTGTCTGGAGGCGAAACGAAATCCTAATGAATACACAACAGCGATGAACAAGTACAGAGAAAAAAGGAGAATTCCGAAGCCAAAACTGTTCATTTTCATTTCGCGTATCAATGCTGGGATTGGATACTCTTATAAAATACTCTTGTGTGTTATTAGTCACACATTTACAAAGTTAATGAGTTGTGGAATTGTCTGTGTTTGTGTAGCGGGAACCTCTAACTGCTGGTCAACTGTTAAACCTCTTGCTTGATTTTATGTTCTAATAAGAGTGTCCTGCAGACAAGTGGAATACAAATTACTACTTCGTAGAATACACACAAACCAGTCAAATCTCTTCTGTGGTCCTCGAACCCGGCCACCCAAACAATGTCTCATTTTGTACCTTATAGTCACCAACCTACAAATAAACAAAAATTACTATGAAAAATAAAGGTTCACAGAAATCCGTTTTCAATACACCTGTTGGTTAGGTTAAGGAGGTTGTTTGAGAACGCATACATTTGTATTTCTGTTAACACTTTGTATATTGTATGTTGGGGAAACATTGCTTCCCACTAGAGTGCTGCTGTCTTGAACGTTGTCTGCACAACTGAACGTAAGATTGTGGGCAGGAATCTCAAGTTAGTGGTGAGTACTCTGTTATTGATCTGATTTGGGAGTAAAGGTGTGTTGCTTCCCTCTGGTACTGTCACTGCTACAAGTTACTGCTACAAGTCACTGCTACAATTCACTGTCACTGCTACAAGTCACTGTCACTGGTACAAGTCACTGGTACAAGTCACTGTCACTGGTACAAGTTACTGTCACTGCTACAAGTTACTGTCACTGCTACAAGTTACTGTCACTGCTACAAGTTACTGTCACTGCTACAAGTTACTGTCACTGCTACAAGTTACTGTCACTGCTACAAGTTACTGTCACTGCTACAAGTTACTGTCACTGCTACAAGTCACTGTTTAACAACAGCACCGTTTACCGGCTTCCCAAAGTGTCTCTGCATGATCCAATTCACAAGTCACTGGGAAAATCATTATGTAACAAATTATCATCCACTCAGAATACGGCTAATTAATTACTGAACTGCCCACAGGTCTCTCAAAGTTTTCCTCCACTTAGGAATCTCCAATTCCTGAATAATTGTGAATAATTCGATATCATTACTCCACCGAACACGTGAATGACATAAAGGCTGCTGTTCTTTGAATGATCACAGTCCTTGTCAGTCAACTTGAGTCAGGAACCTCCTTCCTGGACTCACATTGGCTTGATGGGATCCAGTGAGCCACTTCGACTCCGCTGGGAAGCTACTTCGACTTCGCTAAGAAGCTACTTCGACTCCACTAAGAAGCTACTTCGACTCTACTAAGAAGCTACTTCGATTCCGCTAAGAAGCTACTTCGACTCCATTAAGAAGCTACTTCGACTCCACTAAGAAGCACTTCGACTCCGCTAAGAAGCTACTCCGACTCCACTAAGAAGCTACTTCGACTCCACTAAGAAGCTACTTCGACTCCACTAAGAAGCTACTTCGACTCCACTAAGAAGCTACTTCGACTCCGCTGGGGAGCCCCTTCTGAAGAGCCTCGCCTGGCTTTAATGCCTTCCAAGGGTTTGGTAGGACCGCTCGCTCTCGCTTCTCTCTAACGCGTTCTTACAGAACCATCCTAAGGTAAGATGAAGCAAACATACTCTTAACTGAAAGAGAAAGTATGAGAGAGAGAGAGAGAGAGAGAGATATGTTTGCCATGGCAATCGGACCGGCTTGCAAATGAGTGGCAAAACCCTGGAGTTCACAGATGAAATTGACATTTTGGGAATGAAGTTCGACTCTTCAATGACAATAAAGAGCCACGTGTTTAACCTGGCCCAAAAGGCAGCCAGGAAACTTACAGCTCTACGGCGCATCTCACACATTGACAACATGGGCTGCAAAACCTTATATGAAGCGCAAGTTCGATCCCATCTTGAGTATACACCACTTTCCTGGATCGCATGCCCCCCCCCCCCATCATTCATCAGACTGTTGGACAAAGTAGAGAGACGGGCAAGAAGGCTTATCTCTAGTCTTGACCAAGTCTGGTGGGAACGGTCTGAACATCAGAGCCTGCAACACCGTCGGGACGTTGGTGGTCTTACTGTTATGTACAAGTCCAACATCCTCAAAGCTCCGCACCTGGCCCAACTCTTTGGACTACCAGTAGTTGCCACCCGTAGCACTAGGCTCTCAACCTTCAACAATCTCATGCTGGAAGTGACATTCTCAAGAACGTCACTCCATCAGCGATCATTCATTCCTAGACTGACTCGCATCTGGAACTTGTTCGCTGAAACAGGTTGATTCACGGGAGATCAGGTCAACATCACATCAACGGTCTGTCACACAGCTGGATACGGGCTCATGCTGATCTTTATATGATTGTTAATAATTGTTTTAATGAAAAAAGTTTATTCCAATTGATGCATATAATTACCTCATGTAATGAGCATGAAACAGCAGACTTCAGAAGAGCTGATGTAGGATAACAGCTCTTGCTTGCAGTTCCACTAGTACGTCATTTGACACCCATTATGAACCCTAGTCTTAGTAAAAAAAAAAGTGTGAGAGAGAGAGAGAGAGAAATAGTTGAGGGAGTGTGAAAATTAAATTTGATGATGAGAAATAGGAGACAAAGGAAATTCAGAAAATTATTTGGGGGAAGGTGGAATTCGATAAGTATCTATGCAAGCTGTACCAGTGATAACCATGAGAGAGAGAGAGATAGAGATAGAGAGGAGAGAGGGACCCTGAGAGTGAGATCAGAGTGGAGGGAGTGAGATGAGAGTGCGAGAGAGAGTAGAGAGACGAAGAGGAAGTAGAGGAGACTGAGAGAGAGAGTGAGTAGACGGAGTTGGAGAAGAGAGGAGATAGAGAGAGATACCGAGAAAGATACGCAATAGATAGAAGACACGAGCAGAGATAGGGAAAATTATTACATCCCTGAAGTCTCAGCCAGAAGTGCCCTCGGAAAGCAAGGCGAAGATTGTTTCCCCTCACCGGGCCACCTTCTTGACGAATTTCGTGAAGAGTTGTCTCCTATTTCCTAATCATCAATTTTAATTTCCAACTCCTCATTTTTCTCCTCTCTCTCACACTTTTTTTTACTAAGACTAGGGTTCATAAGGTTCAATGACGTACAGTGAAACTGCAAGCAAGAGCTGTTATCCTACTAGCTTTGAGTCTTCTGAGCTCATTACAGAGTATTATACATCAATTGGAATAAACTTTTTTCATTACACAATAATTAACAATCATAAAGAACAGCATGAGCCCGTATCCAGCTGATGACAGACCTTGATGTGTGTTGACCTGATTCCGTGAATCAACCTGTTAGCGAACAAGTTCCAGATGCGAGTCAGTCTAGGAATGAATGATCGCTGATGGAGTGATGTTCTTGAGAATGCACTCCGAAGAGATTGGATGGTTGAGAGCCAGTGCTACGGGTGGCAACTACATGGTAGTCCACGAGTTGGGCCAGGTGCGAGCTTTGAGGATGTGGACTTGTACATAACAGTAAGACCACCAACGTCCCGACGGTGTTGAGGCTTGATGTTCAGGTCCCCACCAGATTGGTCAAGACTAGAGATAGTTCTTGCCCGTCTCTCACTTTGTCCAACAGTCTGATGAATTGGGGGGGGGGGGCAGCGATCCAGGAAAGTGGTGTATACTCAAGATGGGATCGAACTTGCGCTTCATATAAGGTTTTGCACCATGTTGTCAAGAGGTGTGAGATGCGCCGTAGAGCTGTAAGTTTCCTGGCTGCCTTTGGGGTTAAACACGTGGCTCTTTATTGTCATTGAAGAGTCGAACTTCATTCCCAAATGTCTTCATCTGTGAACTCAGGGTTTTGCCATCATTGCAGGGTACGATTTGCATGGCAAAAAA
>WNGS01003281.1:50658-58158 GCA_020271785.1 Procambarus virginalis
GGGTCATGTTCTTTAGCGATGATTATCTGGGTCAAAATCTTCAATATTCTTATTTTGAATGGTAGTAAAGTTGGTTGAAAAGAGTGAATTTTAGTGTAGCAGAGTTTTCCCGCAGCCTTCGATGCTGCTACCAGCGAGAGTGAAGGGCAGGGAGGGAGGTTGTGATTCTGTTTATTCCAACCCTAAATGTCCAAATGGGATTTATAACTTTTTTCAAGGGGTAAAGTTTTAGTGTCCCAGCGGATATGTTTGGTGTAGTCCAGAAGGTCTTCCCCTTCCCTCTCGGTACTCGTAAAGTGTGTCCTTCTTGTCTTAAGTATCCTTTTGGTGAGGAGCCTTTACGGCGAGAAGTGTGCTCTTCTAGCGAGAAGTGTGCTCTACTAACGAGAAGTGTGCTCTACTAGCGAGAAGTGTGCTCTACTAGCGAGAAGTGTGCTCTACTAGCGAGAAGTGTGCTCTACTAGCGAGCAGTGTGCTCTACTAGCGAGAAGTGTGCTCTACTAGCGAGAAGTGTGCTCTACTAGCGAGAAGTGTGCTCTACTAGCGAGAAGTGTGCTCTACTAGCGAGAAGTGTGCTCTACTAGCGAGCAGTGTGCTCTACTAGCGAGAAGTGTGCTCTACTAGCGAGAAGTGTGCTCTACTAGCGAGAAGTGTGCTCTACTAGCGAGAAGTGTGCTCTACTAGCGAGAAGTGTGCTCTACTAGCGAGAAGTGTGCTCTACTAGCGAGCAGTGTGCTCTACTAGCGAGAAGTGTGCTCTACTAGCGAGAAGTGTGCTCTACTAGCGAGAAGTGTGCTCTACTAGCGAGAAGTGTGCTCTACTAGCGAGAAGTGTGCTCTACTAGCGAGAAGTGTGCTCTACTAGCGAGAAGTGTGCTCTTCTAGCGAGAAGTGTGCTCTACTAGCGAGAAGTGTGCTCTACTAGCGAGAAGTGTGCTCTACTAGCGAGAAGTGTGCTCTACTAGCGAGCAGTGTGCTCTACTAGCGAGAAGTGTGCTCTACTAGCGAGAAGTGTGCTCTACTAGCGAGAAGTGTGCTCTACTAGCGAGAAGTGTGCTCTACTAGCGAGCAGTGTGCTCTACTAGCGAGAAGTGTGCTCTACTAGCGAGAAGTGTGCTCTACTAGCGAGAAGTGTGCTCTACTAGCGAGAAGTGTGCTCTACTAGCGAGAAGTGTGCTCTACTAGCGAGAAGTGTGCTCTACTAGCGAGAAGTGTGCTCTACTAGCGAGAAGTGTGCTCTACTAGCGAGAAGTGTGCTCTACTAGCGAGAAGTGTGCTCTACTAGCGAGAAGTGTGCTCTACTAGCGAGAAGTGTGCTCTACTAGCGAGAAGTGTGCTCTACTAGCGAGAAGTGTGCTCTACTAGCGAGCAGTGTGCTCTACTAGCGAGAAGTGTGCTCTACTAGCGAGCAGTGTGCTCTACTAACGAGAAGTGTGCTCTTCTAGCGAGAAGTGTGCTCTACTAGCGAGCAGTGTGCTCTTCTAGCGAGAAGTGTGCTCTACTAGCGAGAAATGTGCTCTACTAACGAGAAGTGTGCTCTACTAGCGAGAAATGTGCTCTACTAACGAGAAGTGTGCTCTACTAGCGAGAAATGTGCTCTACTAACGAGAAGTGTGCTCTACTAGCGAGAAGTGTGCTCTACTAGCGAGCAGTGTGCTCTACTAGCGAGCAGTGTGTTCTACTAACGAGCAGTGTGCTCTTCTGGTAAGCTGAGTACCCTTATTGCGACAAACAGCTTGGAAGCTTGCTGTATGTGTCACTGGGAGTGAGCACCATTTTCAGCGTGTAGCGACGCTGTATATCCAGCCCATTCTCACGACAGTCCCCAACGTCAAGAAACTATCGTACTAAAGTACCTTATCCTAACCCACCAGAAGACCCATGAACAGAAAATGGGACATTTGTCAATTTCGGGAACCTCTACCATAAACTAATTCGACACTTTTTTTTCCTTGTGTAAAGTATACGTCAAAATGCGACGTACTAGGATGGAGGACGGTTTGAAACTGACTAGTACCGCTGTGCGTCGAACTGTGTGTGTATGTGTGTGTGTGTGTGTGTGTGTGTTTGTGTGTGTGTGTGTGTGTGTGTGTGTGTGTGTGTGTGTGTGTGTGTGTGTGTGTGTGTGTGTGTGTGTGTGGTCAGTCATGCCAACTACCGATAAGAACTAGGTGTCCAGTAATTCGCGTATAATTATCTCCTTCCCCTTAGACTTGCTTCTCGCGTGATAATTGTGGCGAGGGAGTCGAGGATAGGGTCGACCATGAGTGATCTGGGATCACACGCGGGGGGCCACGTGTTTGGGGCCATGTGTTTGGGGCCATGTGTTTGGGGCCATGTGTTTGGGGCCACGTGTTTGGGGCCATGTGTTTGGGGCCATGTGTTTGGGCCATGTGTTTGGGACCACGTGTTTGGGGCCACGTGTTTGGGGCCATGTGTTTGGGGCCATGTTCTAGGGCCATATTCTTAGACATTCATTCAGATCATATGCATAGGTCAAACGTTGGTGTCACTGTACCTGATCTCAGAAGCTGGGGTCACATTACCTGATCTCAGAAGCTGGGGGTCACATTACCTGATCTCAGAAGCTGGGGTCACATTACCTGATCTCAGAAGCTGGGGTCACATTACCTGATCTCAGAAGCTGGGGGTCACATTACCTGATCTCAGAAGCTGGGGTCACATTACCTGATCTCAGAAGCTGGGGTCACATTACCTGAGCTCAGAAGCTGGGATCACATTACCTGATCTCAGAAGCTGGGGTCACATTACCTGAGCTCAGAAGCTGGATCACATTACCAGTATAACACCTGTGGAATTAACCCCCGTCTATATATGAGTAAATGTATTATTTTCGATATTAATATCAACCAAATAGAAACAATAATATAGCAATAAAGACTATAACAATTAATATGATATATGTAGTTATGAAACTAAAGCATTGCGACATTCCCTGGGGTCTGAGGGACTGTACGGGTTTACGTGTCCTGTATGTCATCGTATCTAGGTAATAGATAATGCTATATGATACAAATGGCAATAATGTCTCATTGTAATGCTTCAACAGTGGGTTTTGCAATCAATCTGCCTCTAACAGGCTCCAGAACGTGAGGAATTGATTTAATACATATATTTTTTTCTCGGTTTATTGATCAAATTTTTTTTTGTATGCATCTCTAGCCTATTATCATTACTCAATGTTAAACTCTTACCTGCGATCATTACCTAACTTGGGTCTCTAGCCTATAATTATTGCCAAAGTTTGTGAAAACTTTGTACATTTAAATTCAGTTAGACTGACATAACAGAGTGCGCGAGATGGCGGCCTCACTTGCTGTGACCTTTCACCGGGTAATATGCTGACCAATTCCCTCGAGTGTGTCTGCCAGACTGACGTTTTTAATGAGGCTTCAAGTCGCCTGGGAGCTCCTCACTGCCTCCACAACTACAAATAAAATGGAATTGACTGGGTCCAGATGGTCAAGAGGAGCATGTATCTGCAAGTGTGACCTCGGAGTGTTGTGGACCATTATGTTGCCGCCTTCTAGTTAGTTGCTTGGGGGGGGGAGGGGTTATTCCGGTTGTGTTCATAGGTGAGCGCGCACACACTCATACATCAGTTGATTGACAGTTGAGAGGAGGGACCAAAGAGCCAAAGCTCACCCAAAGCATAACTAGTTGAGAACAACTAGGTAGTACACACACACACACACATGTGTCGTGAGTGAAATGCACCTCACGAAACTGGAAACAGAAAAGTAAGAGGGGGGACATGATCACTACCTACAAATTCTCAGAGAAATTGACAGGGTAGATAAAGATAAACTGTTTAACACGGGTGGTACACGAACAAGGGGACACAAGTGGAGACTGAGTATCCAAATGAGCCACAGGGACGTTAGAAAGAACTTTTTCAGTGTCAGAGTAGTTAATAAGTGGAATGCATTAGGCAGTGATGTGGTGGAGGCTGACTCCATACACAGTTTCAAGTGTAGATATGATAGAGCCCAGTAGGCTCAGGAATCTGTACACCAGTTGATTGATAGTTGAGAGGCGGGAGCAAAGAGCCAGAGCTCAACCCCTGCAAGCACAACTAGGTGAGTTCTAAAACAGCTCTCACCTCAACACGTATGTAATAAAGTCTGTTAAAGTGACCCACCTTCAACACCTTATCTCCCAGCTCTCTCTCTCCCTCCTCCACCTCCAGTAGCTACTACTTCACCCCTCCTCCTCCTCCTCCAGCACCACCTCCCCCCCCCCCTCCTCCAACACACACCTGACGCCCACCAGTAATGACATGCGCCGATAAACACCGTCGGAGCGGGTAATTTAGCCCATCTCATTATCGCCACGCCGCGTTAAGCCGAGCGCTGAGAATCATTGCGGGATTTTTGAGTTTGTCCTCTTGTGCGGGAGTTACGCGCCCAGTGGTCCCCTTTAGCCGGGAAGTGGCTCTTCCGGCCCGCCATTTTTCACCTGCTGGTGTCTGTGATATCGGCGGTGGTATGGTGGTTATATGATGGGCTCACCATAGCCCGTGCTACCTGGAGCTTTTTGCTCCAGGTTGCGAGTCTTAAACAACAACAATAGGTGGTTATAGCAGATGGTGGTTATGGCCTGATAGGGGGATGGTAATTATACCAAGGATAGGTTGTTAGTCTTCGGATGGTTTAACTACGCTTGGCTGAATGGTTATCTTTCTGGCCAAGTACTTCGTGTACCCCGTGTTTTATTCCCGTTTAGAGAGCAGTTGTTTATATTCATTTGAAGCCAGTTCCCAGAGTATGACCGTGTCCCGCTACTGGCTGCAGCTTGTAATCATCCAACCGGTTCAAGATAACCAGCCAGATGTGGGGGATATTCCTTGGTGTCTCTTGTGTGGTGGTGACACACCTGTGTGGTGGTGACACACACTGTGTGGTGGTGACACACACTGTGGGATGGAGACACACACTGTGTGGTGGTGACACACACTGTGTGGTAGTGACACACACTGTGTGGTGGTGACACACACTGTGTGGTGGTGACACAACCTGTGTGGTAGTGACACACACTGTGTGGTGGTGACATACACTGTGTGGTAGTGACACACTGTGTGGTGGTGACACACACTGTGTGGTGGTGACACACACTGTGTGGTGGTGACACACACTGTGTGGTGGTGACACACACTGTGGGATGGTGACACACACTGTGTGGTGGTGACACACACTGTGTGGTAGTGACACACACTGTGTGGTGGTGACACACACTGTGTGGTGGTGACACAACCTGTGTGGTAGTGACACACACTGTGTGGTGGTGACATACACTGTGTGGTATTGACACACACTGTGTGGTGGTGACACACACTGTGTGGTGGTGACACACACTGTGTGGTGGTGACACACACTGTGTGGTGGTGACACACACTGTGGGATGGTGACACACAGTGTGTGGTAGTGACACACACTGTGTGGTGGTGACACACAGTGTGTGGTGGTGACACACACTGTGTGGTGGTGACACACACTGTGTGGTAGTGACACACTGTGTGGTGGTGACACACACTGTGTGGTAGTGACACACACTGTGTGGTAGTGACACACACTGTGTGGTGGTGACACACACTGTGTGGTGGTGACACACACTGTGTGGTGGTGACACACACTGTGTGGTGGTGAGACACACTGTGTGGTGAGTGAGACACACTGTGTGGTGAGTGACACACACTGTGTGGTGGTGACACACACTGTGTGGTGGTGACACACACTGTGTGGTGGTGACACACACTGTGTGGTGGTGACACACACTGTGTGGTAGTGACACACACTGTCTGGTGGTGACACACACTGTGATTTACCTCGAATATATTTACATCTGTGGACGGTGGTTGGGGACGATGTATTACTAGGGACTGCATCAGTGAAAGTCAAACACTGTGATGTTAAGTGTGCATGGGATGTTAAAGGTATAGAATGATGCTTGGGATACCCTGGTGATGTTGAGGGAATATTTGTATATTGTCTGAGGAGGTTGGAGGAACGTTTTAATGCTGGTGGTTCTTTGGAAGGTTTGAGGCGCCTGGAGATATTGGCGGTCCTGTGTTCCATGATATGTATTTTAATACACCATGCAGATGAAGATGAAATTAGCTGAAGAATCTTGATGGCTGACTGAGTGTGGGTGTTGGAGGGTGAAAGTGGGTGGGGGAGGGTGAAAGTGGGTGGGAAGGGTGAAAGTGGGTGTTGGAGGGTGAGAGTGGGCGGGGAAAGGTTCGCTTGCTTACCTATCAATAACTACAGAGAGGGGGGGGGAGGGTGTTAGGATGGAGGTGGGCAGATATACCACCCGATGAAGTTTGGGGTCCACGTAGTACAGTCGGATTCGTTCTCGACTCACAGTCGAGAATTCCGGGTTCGTATCCCGGACGCGGCAGAAATGGTTGGGCCCGTTTCCTGTAACCTAATGCACCTGTTCACCTAGTATAGATGCCCGTGGAGTTTGTCAGCATGTTATGGGGTTGCATCCTGGAGATGGGGATTCGACCCCTGGAAGGGACCTTGATATAAGCCTAATTTGTAATGTATATATAAATTGGCTGCCTGTCCTTCGACACAATGAATTATTATTATTATTAATTATTATGTGGGTGGTGATAAGCGGTGGTGGAGAGGGTGTAACTATATCGCTCTTTCAAAAGTATATATACATTAATCCTTATATATATATATATATATATATATATATATATATATATATATATATATATATATATATATATATATATACTACATAAAAGAGCTTGAATCACGTCTCTTGCGAGAATAAACACGATGAAGCACTGAACAAACTCTGACTTTTGTTAACCTACAATATTCAGTCGAAATAATGGAACCAATATATCTACCTAATTACCCAATAACAAAGCACTTTTGACTTCACTGCGCAATAGCCGTTAACAAAGGCAAGAGTGTAAAGGTAGGGAGAACAGGATGGAGATAGAGAGAAGAGAAGGTGTTGGGGGGGGAGGAGATGAAGAGAAATGCGGGTGAAGAGACGGAGAGGAAGAGAATTTGAAGATAGGGGGTGGGGGGGGTGGTGGAGGAAAGATCATTTCCCCCACTGGTAAAAGCTCTTCTCATTGTTGGTAAAAGCCATCGCCACTTCAGTATTAAAGAAACCGGTGTTCGGCTCCAGTGACTGTTCTCTAATTTCTCCTCCCTTTCATCCCCGCCCTTTTCTAAACGTGCAAACTTTTCTGGTGTAGCGAGCAATGAAGGGAGCGCTTGAAAAGGTTCACGTAACGTAGCGGGAGCATCCATTGTGAGAGTAATAATACGGAACTCGCGATAACGGACTGTAATGATGGTAATTACTGTAAACTCGTGAAACGCAACCACCCGCCTCGTTAGCTAAACGTTACCTGTCGTGGTTGTGGTTGGTGGTGATGATGGTATTGCTGGTAGTGGTGATACCTGGTTGTTGTGATGGTGGCAATAGAGGTAGACATAATGGT
>WNGS01003281.1:63158-76312 GCA_020271785.1 Procambarus virginalis
GAATAATTATTCACTGAAAATCGTAATATTAGCTTTAATAATTGTTCTGTAAAAATCGCATTATTTGGTTCAATAAATGTTAGTTTTGCTACTTTTTGCAATAATTAGTTAAACCTGAGACCTTCAGTAGAATTTCAGTAAAAAAAAATAGAATATTCGCACAAATATATTTCACTTAGGCTCAGATATCTTCCTCATCAATTACTGAATAACTTTTACCAGAGTTCGCTTCAACTGATCGAAGTCTCTTCAAGTTCATTTAAGTTAGGTACAGAGTTGAGTGCTGCTAAATTAGTGAAAAAGCAAACTTGAGTCAGCGTTTCACAGTTACCGCGTCATCACCATCACACAGTCACCGCGTCATCACCATCACACAGTCACCGCGTCATCACCATCACACAAATATCTTACCCTAACATCANGGTTCACAAATAGCATAAAATATGAGAATTTTTAACTGGAATATTTCTGTATCTAACATTCTCTCTCACCCCTTTCTCTCCCTTCTCCCCTGGCAATCCCCGGGCAAACGTCGGTGATGCAACAAAGCGTTGATCAACATTAATAACTTTGAACTTTGATATAACGTTGCTCTTGTACATTTTCCCCCGATAGAGGTATTTGTTTTCAGCGACGTCTACGTGAGTTATACTCTGATGCCTCGGGCCCAATACTGGTAGCCTCGGGCCCAATACTGGTAGCCTCGGGCCCAATACTGGTAGCCTCGGGCCCAATACTGGTAGCCTCGGGCCCAATACTGGTAGCCTCGGGTCCAATACTGGTAGCCTCGGGCCCAATACTGGTAGCCTCGGGTCCAATACTGGTAGCCTCGGGCCCAATACTGGTAGCCTCGGGCCCAATACTGGTAGCCTCGGGCCCAATACTGGTAGCCTCGGGCCCAATACTGGTAGCCTCGGGCCCAATACTGGTAGCCTCGGGCCCAATGCAGATACCAGTTCACAGTCCTTAAATAAAACGGCTACTCAGCCCCTCATCTGTGATGAGGTAGAGGCCAGCAAGAGCAGTGGACACCAGCTCCTCCCTCCCTCCCTCCCTCCCTCATGTTCCCCCTCCCTCATGTTCCCCCTCCCTCCCTCATATTCCCCTCCCTCCCTCATATTCCCAGGCCTTCATGTTGGTGGTCGGGTAATGATCCGTGTCCCCTGGGGGCGCACCGTAACAGCCCTGGGTAAGTTAATAGCTCAATCCGTCACCAGATAATATCAGATCGCGCCGAAACTGTCACCAGTAATTACAAGTCCTGAGTGTGTCACCTTGCGGTCGTTCGCGTGATTGGTTCCCGCACGCGGGGTCACGCATGCGCCCTGCCATCGCTTGGGTTTTGGCAGGAAGCCTGATCTGTTTTACTGTAATCTTTTAACAAGAAAATTAATTCTTTTTAGGGGACAAAGAAATGAATAGAAAATAAATTCCAAGCAAACAACTGGTCATTCCCCAAACTGCAACCCACAACAGCCGACTATCTGGAAGCAATACGTGGCGAACAGAGGCACCAGGTGTAAGGAAACGTGCCAAACCTCTCCGTGCTCGGGAATCGAACCCAGCAATGCACCAAGGCTGTGAATCGTCAGCACTCCAAGTTCACTAATTACCTGCGTCGCTTCAACTAGTCTCCACGTCCTTAAAACAAAAAAGAAATTACCAAGCGGGTGGGAAATTGCTTATAGTCATGACAATACTCCGGAAACAGGAAATTCTCATAGAGTTATGGAGGCAATCAGGCCACATCTGTGTGTACTCACCTAGTTGTGCTTGCGGGGGTTGAGCTCTGGCTCTTTGGTCCCGCCTCTCAACCGTCAATCAACAGAAATTATGTGTGGGGGGGAATTATGGAGATAGACACTACGGATTGGATCGTCAAATTACCGGAAGCTACCAATATAATTCCTGAGCATCACATTGCATGTCGCAATACAATATCATGCTCAGGGAATGTATAATTTATTAATACCAAAATTGTGACAAAACCACAGCAGGTGTGTTATCATGAGCTAAGACGAGGTCCCAGCAGATGTGGGATGGCCTGGGATGAGTTCTCAGCAGGTGTGGGATGGTGTGGGACGAGTTCCCAGCAGGTGTGGGATGGCCTGGGACGAGTTCTCAGCAGGTGTGGGATGGCCTGGGACGAGTCCCCAGCAGGTGTGGGATGGCCTGGGACGAGGTCCCAGCAGGTGTGTTATGCTGGTCTATGTAACATTCTACCAATACATCTGTGTAAATATCATTAATCTGTCCTCACACTTAATCCCTTACAATTTTGACGCTATCAGAACGTCAAATTCCGGCGCTTCTTTCAAATTAAAAGCACCGCAAAATTTATGCTTTTCAGAACAAGCATTGATGCTTTCGTACGCTCTGAATTACGAAGAAGTAATATGGAAAGATCTGTCTAGGGGCCCATGCAATCGTCTCTATCTCACATCTATCGCTGTGGGATAAACCTCCAAAGGATACCTGATCAACCAGGCTGTGACTCATTCGTCAGGCTGCGAGCAGCCGCGTCTAACAGCCTGGTTGATCAGTCCAGCAACCAGGAGGCCTGGTCGACGACCGGGCCGCGGGGACGCTGAGCCCCGGAAGCACCTCAAGGTAACCTCAAGGTGGGAAGCTCGCTATTGCCAAGTGGTGCATTCCCTCATCGTGCACGCTTATGTCTTACCTAGATAAGACGGCCACCTTGCTGTTGCTCGCCGCGTATCTTAGCAACACCGACTCATCGTTGGAAGACACACCCATTGTATTGGTCTGCCACCTCTCTTATTTATGAAGTGGGAAGAATGCTGGTAGTGTAATTATGAGGAAGATGCGATAACTCGGTATCCTTTACACCTCGATGGGATATGAGGTATACCAGGAACTGGGATATGAGGAGGGACTATGAGCTGAGATATGAGGAGAAATTAGGAGCTGGGATACAAAGATGGGCTAGGAACTGGGATACAAAGATGGGTTAGGAGCTGGGATACAAAGATGAGTTAGGAGCTGGGATACAAAGATGGGTTAGGAGCTGGGATATGAGGTCAGTCTAGGAGCTGGGATGTGAGAAAAATAGAGGAACGGTGCCCAGTCAACTGGATCAATGGGAATCGAACGCCGGCCCTGCAACATGCGAGTCTGGCCAGTTCAGGTACGTAGTAGTACCTACCGTTCAGGAGTAGTACCTCTTAGGGATTGCGACACGTGGAGTAGGCCTAAACGTTTCCAGAATGTTGTTATAGATTCAGCTACTCGGAACAAGTTGCAAGTAGCACGGACTAAGGTGAGCCCGTAACATACCTGGCACAGAAGCGGGGCAAGTAGCACAGGCTATGGTGAGCCCGAAGTGGACTTACCTGGCACAGGAGCGGGGCAAGTAGCACGGGCTATGGTGAGCCCATAGTAGACTTACCTGGCACAGGAGCAGGGCAAGTAGCACGGGCTATGGTGAGCCCGTAGTGGACTTACCTGGCACAGGAGCGGGGCAAGTAGCACAGGCTATGGTGAGCCCGAAGTGGACTTACCTGGCACAGGAGCGGGGCAAGTAGCACAGGCTATGGTGAGCCCGAAGTGGACATACCTGGCACAGGAGCGGGGCAAGTAGCACAGGCTATAGTGAGCCCGAAGTGGACTTACCTGGCACAGGAGCGGTGCTGTGTGGTGTTTCCAGAAGCCTTCAACAACAGTTGGCATAAAAGCTGGCCAGCTGCAGCATGATGGAGGCCCACACCACCGGTCCAACGCGTCCTCTCGTTAGCTTTACGTTATTCTAACCAACGTTACGATTCCAGTTATTAAGTATCGGCTCATAAATATTTACATTTTCCCGCATCGGATTAGAGAGGTTAGATGGGTTGCTTGGGTTTGTACGTTTCTGGTTATTAGGTTAGGAGTTTGGATTTTTCACTGTGTGGCAAATTAAGAGAACGGAGTGCATGAACGGAGTGCATGAACGGAGTGCATGAACGGAGTGCATGAACGGAGTGCATATATATATATATATATTATATATATATATATATTATATATATATATATATATATATATATATATATATATATATTTATATATATATATATCTTTGTCACGTGTGTCTATGTTAGACACAAGCTGACGAAATAATCTATGTGTGAACCATCTGATCAGTGATGGTCAATGGGTCATGTTCTTTAGCGATGATTATCTGGGTCAAAATCTTCAATATTCTTATTTTGAATGGTAGTAAAGTTGGTTGAAAAGATTGAATTTTAGTGTAGCAGAGTTATCCCGCAGCCTTCGATGCTGCTACCAGCGAGAGTGAAGGGCAGGGAGGGAGGTTGTGATTCTGTTTATTCCAACCCTAAATGTCCAAATGGGATTTATAACTTTTTCATGGGGTAAAGTTTTAGTGTCCCAGCGGATATGTTTGGTGTAGTCCAGAAGGTCTTCCCCTTCCCTCTCGGTACTCGTAAAGTGTGTCCTTCTTGTCTTAAGTATCCTTTTGGTGAGGAGCCTTTACGGCGAGAAGTGTGCTCTTCTAGCGAGAAGTGTGCTCTACTAGCGAGAAGTGTGCTCTACTAACGAGAAGTGTGCTCTACTAGCGAGAAGTGTGCTCTTCTAGCGAGAAGTGTGCTCTACTAGCGAGCAGTGTGCTCTACTAGCGAGAAGTGTGCTCTACTAACGAGAAGTGTGCTCTACTAGCGAGAAGTGTGCTCTACTAGCGAGCAGTGTGCTCTTCTAACGAGAAGTGTGCTCTACTAGCGAGCAGTGTGCTCTACTAGCGAGAAGTGTGCTCTACTAACGAGAAGTGTGCTCTACTAGCGAGAAGTGTGCTCTTCTAGCGAGAAGTGTGCTCTACTAGCGAGCAGTGTGCTCTACTAGCGAGCAGTGTGCTCTTCTAACGAGAAGTGTGCTCTACTAGCGAGCAGTGTGCTCTACTAGCGAGCAGTGTGCTCTTCTAGCGAGAAGTGTGCTCTACTAGCGAGCAGTGTGCTCTACTAGCGAGCAGTGTGCTCTTCTAACGAGAAGTGTGCTCTACTAGCGAGCAGTGTGCTCTACTAGCGAGCAGTGTGCTCTTCTAGCGAGAAGTGTGCTCTACTAGCGAGAAATGTGCTCTACTAGCGAGAAATGTGCTCTTCTAGCGAGCAGTGTGCTCTTCTGGTAAGCTGAGTACCCTTATTGCGACAAACTGCTTGGAAGCTTGCTGTATGTGTCACTGGGAGTGAGCATCATTTTCAGCGTGTAGCGACGCTGTATATCCAGCCCATTCTCACGACAGTCCCCAACGTCAAGAAACTATCGTACTAAAGTACCTTATCCTAACCCACCAGAAGACCCATGAACAGAAAATGGGACATTTGTCAATTTCGAGAACCGCTACCATTAACTAATTCGACACTTTTTTTTCCTTGTGTAAAGTATACGTCAAAATGCGACGTACTAGGATGGAGGACGGTTTGAAACTGATTAGTACCGCTGTGCGTCGAACTGTGTGTGTGTGTGTGTGTGTGTGTGTGTGTGTGTGTGTGTGTGTGTGTGTGTGTGTGTGTGTGTGTGGTGTGTGTGTGTGTGTGTGTGGTCAGTCATGCCAACTACCGATAATGAACTAGGTGTCCAGTAATTCGCGTATAATTATCTCCTTCCCTTAGACTTGCTTCTCGCGTGATGATTGTGGCGAGGGAGTCGAGGATAGGGTCGGCCATGAGTGATCTGGATCACACGCGGGGGGTCACGTGTTTGGGGCCACGTGTTTGGGGCCACGTGTTTGGGGCCATGTGTTTGGGGCCACGTGTTTAGGGCCACGTGTTTGGGGCCATGTGTTTGGGGCCACGTGTTTGGGGCCATGTGTTTGGGGCCACGTGTTTGGGGCCATGTTCTAGGGCCATATTCTTGGACATTCATTCAGATCATATGCATAGGTCAAACGTTGGTGTCACAGTACCTGATCTCAGAAGCTGGGGTCACATTACCTGATCTCAGAAGCTGGGGGTCACATTACCTGATCTCAGAAGCTGGGGGTCACATTACCTGATCTCAGAAGCTGGGGTCACATTACCTGATCTCAGAAGCTGGGGTCACATTACCTGATCTCAGAAGCTGGGGTCACATTACCTGAGCTCAGAAGCTGGGATCACTTTACC
This sequence comes from Procambarus virginalis, assembly GCA_020271785.1. Classification (NCBI taxonomy): domain Eukaryota; kingdom Metazoa; phylum Arthropoda; class Malacostraca; order Decapoda; family Cambaridae; genus Procambarus; species Procambarus virginalis. The sequence continues at coordinate 69,275 of WNGS01003281.1, forward strand.
TGATCTCAGAAGCTGGGATCACATTACCTGATCTCAGAAGCTGGGATCACATTACCTGATCTCAGAAGCTGGGATCACATTACCTGAGCTCAGAAGCTGGAATCACATTACCTGATCTCAGAAGCTGGGATCACATTACCTGATCTCAGAAGCTGGGATCACATTACCAGTATAACACCTGTGGAATTAACCCCCGTCTATATATGAGTAAATGTATTATTCTCGATATTAATATCAACCAAATAGAAACAATAATATAGCAATAAAGACTATAACAATTAATATGATATATGTAGTTATGAAACTAAAGCATTGCGACATTCCCTGGGGTCTGAGGGACTGTACGGGGTTACGTGTCCTGTATGTCATCGTATCTAGGTAATAGATAATGCTATATGATACAAATGGCAATAATGTCTCATTGTAAATGCTTCAACAGTGGGTTTTGCAATCAATCTGCCTCTAACAGGCTCCAGAAACGTGAGGAATTGATTTAATACATATATTTTTTTCTCGGTTTATTGATCAAATTTTTTTTGGTATGCATCTCTAGCCTATTATCATTACTCAATGTTAAACTCTTACCTGCGATCATTACCTAACTTGGGTCTCTAGCCTATAATTATTGCCAAAGTTTGTGAAAACTTTGTACATTTAAATTCGGTTAGACTGACATAACAGAGAGTGCGAGATGGCGGCCTCACTTGCTGTGACCTTTCACCGGGTAATATGCTGACCAATTCCCTCGAGTGTGTCTGCCAGACTGACGTTTTTAATGAGGCTTCAAGTCGCCTGGGAGCTCCTCACTGCCTCCACAACTACAAATAAAATGGAATTGACTGGGTCCAGATGGTCAAGAGGAGCATGTATCTGCAAGTGTGATCTCGGAATGTTGTGTAGCATTATGTTTCCGCCTTCTAGTTAGTTGCTTGGGGGGGGGGAGGGGTTATTCCGGTTGTGTTCATAGGTGAGCGCGCACACACTCATACAACAGTTGATTGACAGTTGAGAGGAGGGACCAAAGAGCCAAAGCTCAACCCAAAGCATAACTAGTTGAGGACAACTAGGTGAGTACACACACACACATGTGTCGTGAGTGAAATGCACCTCACGACACTAGAAGACAGAAAAGTAAGAGGGGGGGACATGATCACTACCTACAAAATTCTCAGAGAAATTGACAGGGTAGATAAAGATAAACTGTTTAACACGGGTGGTACACGAACAAGGGGACACAAGTGAAGACTGAGTATCCAAATGAGCCACGGGGTCGTTAGAAAGAACTTTTTCAGTGTCAGAGTAGTAAATAAGTGGAATGCATTAGGCAGTGATGTGGTGGAGGCTGACTCCATACACAGTTTCAAGTGTAGATATGATAGAGCCCAATAAGCTCAGGAATCTAACACCAGTTGATTGACAGTTGAGAGGCGGGACCAAAGAGCCAGAGCTCAACCCCCGCAAGCACAACTAGGTGAGTTCTAAAACAGCTCTCACCTCAACACGTATGTAATAAAGTCTGTTAAAGTGACCCACCTTCAACACCTTATCTCCCAGCTCTCTCTCTCTCTCTCCTCCACCTCCAGTACCTACTCCTTCACCCCTCCTCCTCCTCCAGCACCACCTCCCCCCCCCCCCCCCTCCTCCAACACACCACCTGACGCCCACCAGTAATGACATGCGCCGATAAACACCGTCGGAGCGGGTAATTTAGCCCATCTCATTATCGCCACGCCGCGTTAAGCCGAGCGCTGAGAATCAATTGCGGGATTTTTGAGTTTGTCCTCTTGTGCGGGAGTTACGCGCCCAGTGGTCCCCTTCAGCCGGAAGTGGCTCTTCCGGCCCGCCATTTTCACCTGCTGGTGTCTGTGATAGCGGCGGTGGTATGGTGTTATACGGGCTCACCATAGCCCGTGCTACCTGCAGCTTTTTGCTTCAGGTAGCGGGTCTTAACAACAACAATAGGTGGTTATACCAAATGGTGGTTATGGCGGATAGGAGGATGGTAATTATACCAAGGATAGGTTGTTAGTCTTCGGATGGTTTAACTACGCTTGGCTGAATGGTTATCTTTCTGGCCAAGTACTTCGTGTACCCGTGTTTTATTCCCGTTAGAGAGCAGTTGTTTATATTCATTTGAAGCCAGTTCCCAGAGTATGACCGTGTCCCGCTACTGGCTGCAGCTTGTAAACATCCAACCGGTTCAAGATAACCAGCCAGATGTGGGAGATATTCCTTGGTGTCTCTTGTGTGGTGTGACACACACTGTGTGGTGGTGACACACACTGTGTGGTGGTGACACACACTGTGTGGTGGTGACACACACTGTGTGGTGGTGACACACACTGTGTGGTGGTGACACACACTGTGTGGTGGTGACACACACTGTGTGGTGGTGACACACACTGTGTGGTGGTGACTCACACTGTGTGGTGGTGACACACACTGTGTGGTGGTGACACACACTGTGTGTTGTGACACACACTGTGTGGTGGTGACACACACTGTGTGGTAGTGACACACACTGTGTGGTGGTGACACACACTGTGTGGTGGTGACACACACTGTGTGGTGGTGACACACACTGTGTGGTAGTGACACACACTGTGTGGTGGTGACACACACTGTGTGGTGGTGACACACAGTGTGTGGTGGTGACACACACTGTGTTGTGGTGACACACACTGTGTGGTGGTGACACACAGTGTGTGGTGGTGACACACACTGTGACTTACCTCGAATATATTTACATCTGTGGACGGTGGTTGGGGACGATGTATTGCTGGGGACTGCATCAGTGAAAGTCAAACACTGTGATGTTAAGTGTGCATGGGATGTTAATGGTATAGAATGATGCTTGGGATACCCTGGTGATGTTGAGGGAATATTTGTATATTGTCTGAGGAGGTTGGAGGAACGTTTTAATGCTGGTGGTTCTTTGGAAGGTTTGAGGCGCCTGGAGATATTGGCGGTCCTGTGTTCCATGATATGTATTTTAATACACCATGCAGATGAAGATGAAATTAGCTGAAGAATCTTGATGGCTGACTGAGTGTGGGTGTTGGAAGATGAGAGTGGGCGGGGAAAGGTTCGCTTGCTTACCTATCAATAACTACAGAGAAGGGGGGGGGAGGGTGTTAGGATGGAGGTGGGCAGATATACCACCCGATGAAGTTTGGGGTCCACGTAGTACAGTCGGATTCGTTCTCGACTCACAGTCGAGAATTCCGGGTTCGTATCCCGGACGCGGCAGAAATGGTTGGGCCCGTTTCCTGTACCTAATGCATCTGTTCACCTAGTATAGATGCCCGTGGAGTTTGTCAGCATGTTATGGGGTTGCATTCTGGAGATGGGATTCGACCCCTGGAAGGGACCTTGATATAAGCCTAATTTGAAATGTATATATAAATTGGCTGCCTGTCCTTCGACACAATGAATTATTATTATTATTATTATTATGTGGGTGGAGATAGGCGGTGGTGGAGAGGGTGTAACTATATCGCTCTTTCAAAAGTATATATACATTAATCCTTATATATATATATATATATATATAATATATATATATATATATATGTATATATATATATATATATATATATATATATATATATATATATATATATATATATATATATATAATATATATACTACATAAAAGAGCTTGAATCACGTCTCTTGCGAGAATAAACACGATGAAACACTGAACAAACTCTGACTTTTGTTAACCTACATATTCAGTCGAAATAATGGAACCAATATATCTACCTAATTACCCAATAACAAAGCACTTTTGACTTCACTGCGCAATAGCCGTTAACAAAGGCAAGAGTGTAAAGGTAGGGAGAACAGGATGGAGATAGAGAGAAGAGAAGGTGTTGGGGGGGGAGGAGATGAGAGAAATGCGGGTGAAGAGACGGAGAGGAAGAGAATTTGAAGATAGGGGGGGGGGGGGTGGAAAAGATCATTTCCCCCACTAGTAAAGCTCTTCTCATTGTTGGTAAAAGCCATCGCCACTTCAGTATTAAAGAAACCGGTGTTCGGCTCCAGTGACTGTTCTCTAATTTCTCCTCCCTTTCATCCCCGCCCTTTTCAAAACGTGCAAACTTTTCTGGTGTAGCGAGCAATGAAGGAGCGCTTGAAAAGGTTCACGTAACGTAGCGGGAGCATCCATTGTGAGAGTAATAATACGGAACTCGCGATAACGGACTGTAATGATGGTAATTACTGTAAACTCGTGAAACGCAACCACCCGCCTCGTTAGCTAAACGTTACCTGTCGTGGTTGTGGTTGGTGGTGATGATGGCATTGCTGGTAGTGGTGATACTGGTTGTTGTGATGGTGGCAATAAGAGGTAGACAAATGGTCCTCGGGCGATGGTGGTACTCCCTACATTCTCTTCTCCTACTTTCCTCACCTTCTACTTCCTTCACTACCCTCTACTTCATTCACTTCCCGTCTACTCCTCTCCAACTCTTCGCTCTGATCTTCCCAAGCCCCTGAGAGGCCTCGAGGGAGGGTCATAGAGGGACGGACCCTCACTCCGCCTTGACCCTCCACACCTGATCCACATCTCACGGGGATACACGATTATATTTCCTCCTACNCATGTATAAGGAGCATATAAGTACATGCAGCCAAATTAATACATTATTATATGCATGGCCCAGATGAACAGTTTGCGTATTTTTGGCTAAGATTAATATTTTATTTTTGAGAGTTTGTGATACTAGCTTGTTTTATTATTATTTATCTCTTGAGGTTTTCATTTGTTCTAACGTTAACCTTAACTGGGAAAACTAATTTTTTTTATCATAAATAACTTCTAGCATTTTTCAAATACATTAAGAATTGAGAATACCTGGAGTGGGGTTAGGTTCTATTCAGAGCTCGGCCATGAGCCAAGCCTGATTTGGGGTAACTTGGTCCAACAGGCTGTTGCTTGGAGCAGCCTGCAGGCCCACAAATCCAATATTATCCTGTTGGTCTGGTAATTCTTGCAGAAACGTGTCTAATTTTCTTAAACCTCCTTTTCTTTTCTTAAAACTTTTTTCTTAAAGTGTGTGTGGGTACCTCCCTCATCTCCTATTTAGAGAGTGCATTTTGAGGTATTTGAGAAGGTCGTAATAATTTAGGTGTCCATTCATGCCGTATGTTTTCTGTATTTCTTCCATTTTCGACATCCCCCATTGCTTTGAAAAGGAGAGTGAGTAGCCAGCAGTATTCGAGGCGGGAGAGCACAAGTGTTATAAATAGTATGAGCATTGTGGTGGCATCCCTGAATTTGAAGGTTCTCATAATCCACCTCTGTCCTTTACTGGTGGATATTATATATGCTTTATGCTCACTAAATGTTATATAATATAACATCATTATGCCCGGATGCTTTACATGTTATTCTGTGATGAGGTCTGATTGTGTCTAGTACTCCTGTATTTCTTATAAGTTCAGCAATGTGTAATACATGTACCACGAACGACGGAGACACCTAAAGCCTTCGAGAGTATTAAACTGAACAATGCATGTCGGTGGACGCATTTGCTTTGGCTGGGAATCATCTGCAATTCGAAACACACTATCACAACGGGTTCCAAACAGCAATAGGTCACTAAATCCAAAGTAATGTACGTGTGTTTATGAAAGGCTTATGGGGTTATAAACACGAAGTCTCGGATTTAAAAAGTGCTTGTCTGTTCTGAGTTTAAATGGTTTTTGCTCTGGCGCGGTGTTACTGTCTAGAAGATATGTATTATGTTCCCGTGTCCAGAACCAGCAGGGGTACCCAGGTGTATACACATGGGTACACCTGGGGTACACCTGGGTACACCTGGGTACCTCTGGGTACACCTGATATACTTCAGATAAAGACCTCGTTCGTATTTGATGGTATATTTACTCTCGTCCGTACTTGATGAGATGGGTTAGAACAGAGAGTGCGACCATCACATACACACATACACACATACCCAGGTTGACAGTTGAAAGGCGGGACCAAAGAGTCAGAGCTCAACCCCCGCCAGCACAACTCGGTAAATACATTACATGAACATCACGAGGTGGTTCTCAATTTTCCCCTCCTGTCGTTCCACTCTTCATGCATACGTCAAACCATCCATCCATTCATTCTTCAATCCATCCATCTACTCTCGCATCTATTCCTTCAACCATCCCTCCCCATCCCCCGCCAGGGTGTCGGTACCTCACCCATCTCCCGCCAGGGTGTCGGTACCTCACCCATCTCCCGCCAGGGTGTCGGTACCTCACCCATCTCACCGCCAGGGTGTCGGTACCTCCCCCATCTCCCGCCAGGGTGTCGGTACCTCCCCCATCCCCCGCCAGGGTGTCGGTACCTCCCCATCCCCCGCCAGGGTGTCGGTACCTCCCCCATCCCCCGCCAGGGTGTCGGTACCTCCCCCATCTCCCGCCAGGGTGTCGGTACCTCCCCCACTACCCGGCCTAACCAGGCGACCTCCACTATTAAACACAACTGTATACCAACCTATTATCAAAGTTTATCACTCAAGACACCAACAAAGAAAATAATACGAGTAGCAAGGAAACAAAAAAATATTTGGAAGAAAAAAAGTTCTTTGTCCTCCCAAAAGCTTGTTAAAGGGCTTTTCAACATTTTTCCTGAGTATTTTTATGACGTAATTATAAAATGAATAGATATATGATCCCGTCAAGAAAGTTTGGGGGGGGGATAGGGATGGACGTTGGGGGAGTGGGGGGGGTAGGAATAGAGGGTTGGGGAAGGAGGGGGTAAATGTGACAGTTAGGCATGTTTTGATCCTGAAGTGTGTGAAATGAGGGGGGGGGGGATTGTGTAGGAGTCGAGGCGTGTGCGAATTCGGAAGTGTGTGTGTGTGTGTGTGTGTGTGTGTGTGTGTGTGTGTGTGTGTGTGTGTGTGTGTGTGTGTGTGTGTGTGTGTGCGTGTGTGTGCGTGTGTGTGTGTGTGTACACATGCCTATCTCTATTAGTGGGTATTTCAGTTGTAGCTCTAATTAAGTCCAACGTCTACCTTCAGTCGTATAGTACAC
>WNGS01003281.1:77312-89957 GCA_020271785.1 Procambarus virginalis
ACACCTCGATGGGATATGAGGTATACCAGGAACTGGGATATGAGGAGGGACTAAGAGCTGAGATATGAGGAGAATTAGGAGCTGGGATACAAAGATGGGCTAGGAACTGGGACACAAAGATGGGTTTAGAGCTGGGATACAAAGATGGGCTAGGAGCTGGGATATGAGGTCAGTCTAGGAGCTGGGATGTGAGAAAAATAGAGGAACGGTGCCCAGTCAACTGGATCAATGGGAATCGAACGCCGGCCCTGCAACATGCGAGTCTGGCCAGTTCAGGTACGTAGTAGTACCTACCGTTCAGGAGTAGTACCTCTTAGGGATTGCGACACGTGGAGTAGGCCTAAACGTTTTCCAGAATGTTGTTATAGACTCAGCTACTCGGAACAAGTTCCAAGTAGCACGAGCTAAGGTGAGCCCGTAACTTACCTGGCACAGAAGCGGGGAAAGTAGCACGGGCTATGGTGAGCCCGAAGTGGACTTACCTGGCACAGAAGCTGGGCAAGTAGCACGGGCTATGGTGAGCCCGAAGTGGACTTACCTGGCACAGAAGCGGGGCAAGTAGCACAGGCTATGGTGAGCCCGAAGTGGACTTACCTGGCACAGGAGCGGTGCTGTGTGGTTTTTCCAGAAGCCTTTAACAACAGTTGGCATAAAAGCTGGCCAGCTGCAGCATGATGGAGGCCCACATCACCGGACCAACGCGTCCTCTCGTTAGCTTTACGTTATTCTAACCAACGTTACGATTCCAGTATTAATTATCGGCTCATAAATATTTACATTTTCCCGCATCGGATTAGAGAGGTTAGATGGGTTGCTTGGGTTTGTACGTTTCTGGTTATTAGGTTAGGAGTTTGGATTTTTCACTGTGTAGCAATTAAGAGAACGGAGTGCATGAACACACTTAAATTATATATATATATATATATATATATATATATATATATATATATATATATATATATATATATATATATATATATCTTTGTCACGTGTGTCTATGTTAGACACAAGCTGACGAAATAATCTATGATGTGTGAACCATCTGATCAATGATGGTCAATGGGTCATGTTCTTTAGCGATGATTATCTGGGTCAAAATCTTCAATATTCTTATTTTGAATGGTAGTAAAGTTGGTTGAAAAGATTGAATTTTAGTGTAGCAGTGTTCCCGCAGCCTTCGATGCTGCTACCAGCGAGAGTGAAGGGCAGGGAGGGAGGTTGTGATTCTGTTTATTCCAACCCTAAATGTCCAAATGGGATTTATAACTTTTTCATGGGGTAAAGTTTTAGTGTCCCAGCGGATATGTTGGTGTAGTCCAGAAGGTCTTCCCCTTCCCTCTCGGTACTCGTAAAGTGTGTCCTTCTTGTCTTAAGTATCCTTTTGGTGAGGAGCCTTTACGGCGAGAAGTGTGCTCTTCTAGCGAGAAGTGTGCTCTACTAGCGAGAAGTGTGCTCTACTAGCGAGAAGTGTGCTCTACTAGCGAGAGTGTGCTCTACTAGCGAGAAGTGTGCTCTACTAGCGAGAAGTGTGCTCTACTAGCGAGAAGTGTGCTCTACTAGCGAGAAGTGTGCTCTACTAGCGAGAAGTGTGCTCTTCTAGCGAGAAGTGTGCTCTACTAGCGAGAAGTGTGCTCTTCTAGCGAGAAGTGTGCTCTACTAGCGAGAAGTGTGCTCTACTAGCGAGAAGTGTGCTCTACTAACGAGAAATGTGCTCTTCTAGCGAGCAGTGTGCTCTACTAGCGAGCAGTGTGCTCTACTAGCGAGCAGTGTGCTCTACTAGCGAGAAGTGTGCTCTACTAGCGAGAAGTGTGCTCTACTAGCGAGAAGTGTGCTCTACTAACGAGAAGTGTGCTCTACTAACGATAAGTGTGCTCTACTAACGATAAGTGTGCTCTACTAACGAGAAGTGTGCTCTTCTAGCGAGCAGTGTGCTCTTCTGGTAAGATAAGTACCCTTATTGCGACAACAGCTTGGAAGCTTGCTGTATGTGTCACTGGGAGTGAGCACCATTTTCAGCGTGTAGCGACGCTGTATATCCAGCCCATTCTCACGACAGCCCCAACGTCAAGAAACTATCGTACTAAAGTACCTTATCCTAACCCACCAGAAGACCCATGAACAGAAAATGGGACATTTGTCAATTTCGGGAACCTCTACCATAAACTAATTCGACACTTTTTTTTCCTTGTGTAAAGTATACGTCAAAATGCGACGTACTAGGATGGAGGACGGTTTGAAACTGATTAGTACCGCTGTGCGTCGAACTGTGTGTGTATGTGTGTGTGTGTGTGTGTGGTGTGTGTGTGTGTGTGGGTGTGTGTGTGTGTGTGTGTGTGTGTGTGTGTGTGTGTGTGTGTATGTGTTGTGTGTGTGTGTATGTGTTGTGTGTTGTGTGTGTGTGTGTGTGTGTGTGTGTGTGTGTGTGTGTGTATGTGTGTGGTGTGTGTGTGTGTGTGTGTGTGTGTGTGTGTGTGTGTGTATGTGTTGTGTGTGTGTGTGTGTGTGTGTGTGTGTGTGTGTGTGTGTGTGTATGTGTGTGTGTGTGTATGTGTGGTGTGTGTGTGTGTGTGTGTGTGTGTGTATGTGTGTGTGTGTGTGTGTGTGTGTGTGTATGTGTGTGTGTGTGTGTGTGTGTGTGTGTGTGTGTGTGTGTGTGTGTGTGTGTGTGTGTGTGTGTGTGTGTGTGTGTGTGTGTGGTCAGTCATGCCAACTACCGATAATGAACTAGGTGTCCAGTAATTCGCGTATAATTATCTCCTTCCCTTAGACTTGCTTCTCGCGTGATGATTGTGGCGAGGGAGTCGAGGATAGGGTCGGCCATGAGTGATCTGGGATCACACGCGGGGGGCCACGTGTTTGGGGCCATGTGTTTGGGGCCATGTGTTTGGGGCCACGTGTTGGGGCCATGTGTTTGGGGCCATGTGTTTGGGGCCACGTGTTTGGGGCCATGTGTTTGGGGCCATGTGTTTGGGGCCATGTGTTTTGGGCACGTGTTTGGGGCCACGTGTTTGGGGCCATGTGTTTGGGGCCATGTTCTAGGGCCATATTCTTAGACATTCATTCAGATCATATGCATAGGTCAAACGTTGGTGTCACTGTACCTGATCTCAGAAGCTGGGGTCACATTACCTGATCTCAGAAGCTGGGGTCACATTACCTGAGCTCAGAAGCTGGGATCACTTTACCTGATCTCAGAAGCTGGGATCACATTACCTGATCTCAGAAGCTGGGATCACATTACCTGAGCTCAGAAGCTGGGATCACATTACCTGATCTCAGAAGCTGGGATCACATTACCTGATCTCAGAAGCTGGGATCACATTACCAGTATAACACCTGTGGAATTAACCCCCGTCTATATATGAGTAAATGTATTATTCTCGATATTAACATCAACCAATTAGAAACAATAATATAGCAATAAAGACTATAACAATTAATATGATATATGTAGTTATGAAACTAAAGCATTGCGACATTCCCTGGGGTCTGAGGGACGGACGGTACGGGGTTACGTGTCCTGTATGTCATCGTATCTAGGTAATAGATAATGCTATATGATACAAATGGCAATAATGTCTCATTGTAAATGCTTCAACAGTGGGTTTTGCAATCAATCTGCCTCTAACAGGCTCCAGAAACGTGAGGAATTGATTTAATACATATATTTTTTTCTCGGTTTATTGATCAAATTTTTTTTGGTATGCATCTCTAGCCTATTATCATTACTCAATGTTAAACTCTTACCTGCGATCATTACCTAACTTGGGTCTCTAGCCTATAATTATTGCCAAAGTTTGTGAAAACTTTGTACATTTAAATTCAGTTAGACTGACATAACAGAGTGCGCGAGATGGCGGCCTCACATGCTGTGACCTTTCACCGGGTAATATGCTGACCAATTCCCTCGAGTGTGTCTGCCAGACTGACGTTTTTAATGAGGCTTCAAGTCGCCTGGGAGCTCCTCACTGCCTCCACAACTACAAATAAAATGGAATTGATTGGGTCCAGATGGTCAAGAGGAGCATGTATCTGCAAGTGTGACCTCGGAGTGTTGTGGACCATTATGTTGCCGCCTTCTAGTTAGTTGCTTGGGGGGGGAGGGGTTATTCCGGTTGTGTTCATAGGTGAGCGCGCACACACTCATACAACAGTTGATTGACAGTTGAGAGGAGGGACCAAAGAGCCAAAGCTCAACCCAAAGCATAACTAGTTGAGGACAACTAGGTGAGTACACACACACACACATGTGTCGTGAGTGAAATGCACCTCACGAAACTGGAAGACAGAAAAGTAAGAGGGGGGGGACATGATCACTACCTACAAAATTCTCAGAGAAATTGACAGGGTAGATAAAGATAAACTGTTTAACACGGGTGGTACACGAACAAGGGGACACAAGTGGAGACTGAGTATCCAAATGAGCCACAGGGTCGTTAGAAAGAACTTTTTCAGTGTCAGAGTAGTTAATAAGTGGAATGCATTAGGCAGTGATGTGGTGGAGGCTGACTCCATACACAGTTTCAAGTGTAGATATGATAGAGCCCAGTAGGCTCAGGAATCTGTACACCAGTTGATTGACAGTTGAGAGGCGGGACCAAAGAGCCAGAGCTCAACCCCCGCAAGCACAACTAGGTGAGTTCTAAAACAGCTCTCACCTCAACACGTATGTAATAAAGTCTGTTAAAGTGACCCACCTTCAACACCTTATATCCCAGCTCTCTCTCTCCCTCCTCCACCTCCAGTAGCTACTCCTTCACCCCTCCTCCTCCTCCTCCAGCACCACCTCCCCCCCCCTCCTCCAACACACCACCTGACGCCCACCAGTAATGACATGCGCCGATAAACACCGTCGGAGCGGGTAATTTAGCCCATCTCATTATCGCCACGCCGCGTTAAGCCGAGCGCTGAGAATCAATTGCGGGATTTTTGAGTTTGTCCTCTTGTGCGGGAGTTACGCGCCCAGTGGTCCCCTTCAGCCGGGAAGTGGCTCTTCCGGCCCGCCGTTTTTCACCTGCTGGTGTCTGTGATATCGGCGGTGGTATGGTGGTTATACGATGGGCTCACCATAGCCCGTGCTACCTGCAGCTTTTTGCTTCAGGTAGCGGGTCTTAAACAACAACAATAGGTGGTTATACCAGATGGTGGTTATGGCCGGATAGGGGGATGGTAATTATACCAAGGATAGGTTGTTAGTCTTCGGATGGTTTAACTACGCTTGGCTGAATGGTTATCTTTCTGGCCAAGTACTTCGTGTACCCCGTGTTTTATTCCCGTTTAGAGAGCAGTTGTTTATATTCATTTGAAGCCAGTTCCCAGAGTATGACCGTGTCCCCCTACTGGCTGCAGCTTGTAATCATCCAACCGGTTCAAGAACCAGCCAGATATGGGAGATATTCCTTGGTGTCTCACTCAGTGTGTGGTGGTGACACACACTGTGTGGTGGTGACACACACTGTGTGGTGGTGACACACACTGTGTGGTGGTGACACACACTGTGTGGTGGTGACACACACTGTGTGGTGGTGACACACACTGTGTGGTGGTGACACACACTGTGACTTACCTCGAATATATTTACATCTGTGGACGGTGGTTGGGGACGATGTATTACTGGGGACTGCATCAGTGAAAGTCAAACACTGTGATGTTAAGTGTGCATGGGATGTTAAAGGTATAGAATGATGCTTGGGATACCCTGGTGATGTTGAGGGAATATTTGTATATTGTCTGAGGAGGTTGGAGGAACGTTTTAATGCTGGTGGTTCTTTGGAAGGTTTGAGGCGCCTGGAGATATTGGCGGTCCTGTGTTCCATGATATGTATTTTAATACACCATGCAGATGAAGATGAAATTAGCTGAAGAATCTTGATGGCTGACTGAGTGTGGGTGTTGGAGGGTGAAAGTGGGTGGGGAAAGGTTCGCTTGCTTACCTATCAATAACTACAGAGAAGGGGGGGGGGTAGGGTGTTAGGATGGAGGTGGGCAGATATACCACCCGATGAAGTTTGGGGTCCACGTAGTACAGTCGGATTCGTTCTCGACTCTCAGTCGAGAATTCCGGGTTCGTATCCCGGACGCGGCAGAAATGGTTGGGCCCGTTTCCTGTCACCTAATGCATCTGTTCACCTAGTATAGATGCCCCTGGAGTTTGTCAGCATGTTATGGGGTTGCATCCTGGAGATGGGGATTCGACCCCTGGAAGGGACCTTGATATAAGCCTAATTTGTAATGTATATATAAAGTGGCTGCCTGTCCTTCGACACAATGAATTATTATTATTATTAATTATGTGGGTGGTGATAGGCGGTGGTGGAGAGGGTGCAACTGTATCGCTCTTTCAAAAGTATATATACATTAATCCTTATATATATATATATATATATATATATATATATATATATATATATATATATATATATATATATATATATACTACATAAAAGAGCTTGAATCACGTCTCTTGCGAGAATAAACACGATGAAACACTGAACAAACTCTGACTTTTGTTAACCTACAATATTCAGTCGAAATAATGGAACCAATATATCTACCTAATTACCCAATAACAAAGCACTTTTGACTTCACTGCGCAATAGCCGTTAACAAAGGCAAGAGTGTAAAGGTAGGGAGAACAGGATGGAGATAGAGAGAAGAGAAGGTGCGGGGGGGGGGAGATGAAGAGAAATGCGGGTGAAGAGACGGAGAGGAAGAGAATTTGAAGATAGGGGGTGGGGGGGGGTGGTGGAGGAAAGATCATTTCCCCCACTGGTAAAAGCTCTTCTCATTGTTGGTAAAAGCCATCGCCACTTCAGTATTAAAGAAACCGGTGTTCGGCTCCAGTGACTGTTCTCTAATTTCTCCTCCCTTTCATCCCCGCCCTTTTCTAAACGTGCAAACTTTTCTGGTGTAGCGAGCAATGAAGGGAGCGCTTGAAAAGGTTCACGTAACGTAGCGGGAGCATCCATTGTGAGAGTAATAATACGGAACTCGCGATAACGGACTGTAATGATGGTAATTACTGTAAACTCGTGAAACGCAACCACCCGCCTCGTTAGCTAAACGTTACCTGTCGTGGTTGTGGTTGGTGGTGATGATGGTATTGCTGGTAGTGATGATGGCATTGCTGGTAGTGATGATACCTGGTTGTTGTGATGGTGGCAATAGAGGTAGACATAATGGTACTCGGGCGATGGTGGTACTCCCTACATTCTCTTCTCCTACTTCCTCACCTTCTACTTCCTTCACTCACCTTCTACTTCCTTCACTTACCCTCTACTTCCTTCACTTCCCGTCTACTCCCCTCCAACTCTTCGCTCTGATCTTCCCAAGCCCCTGAGAGGCCTCGAGGGAGGGTCATAGAGGGACGGACCCTCACTCCGCCTTGACCCTCCACACCTGATCCACATCTCACGGGGATACACGATTATAATTTCCTCCTACGCGAAGGACACAAGTTGTGATCTTCCTATTCGGCGGACACCGGGTTGATCCTGTTCATCTGAACAGAGGGAGAGGGGGGGAGGGTTATAAAGAGACGTGAGATTCTAACATGAACAATAACGGAAAATTCCATCCTCTCGTCTGAAGGCAGGCGTACAAGGACGGACAAGGGATCTTGATCCCTTACAAGGAAACTACAAAGTTCCTGATCCGTTTATTACAGGGTTCGAGGCAAGACCTGAGCCATTGTTATCTATGCTATACAAGCTTGGCTATCTACGTGTGGGCTGATAAGGGGTCTAGATCCTCTTCTCGAGAAGTACAGAGTTTCGGATTCTCTAGAAGTCTGTGTAGTGTTTGTGTGTGTGTGTGTATTCACCTAGTTGTATTCACCTAGTTGTGCTTGCGGGGGTTGAGCCCTACTCTTTCGGCCTGCCTCTCAACTGTCAATCAATCAACTGTTACTAACTATTAACTATTTTTTATATTTTTTCCACACACACAAACCCAGGAAGCAGCCCGTAACAGCTGTTTAACTCCCAGGTACATATTTACTGAGATAACAGGGGCATCTGAGTGAAAAAAAACCTCTGCCCATCTATCTCTGCCTAGCCCGGAATCGAACCCTGGTCACAGGATTACAAGTCCCGTGCGCTGTCCGCTCAGCTACCAGACCGTGTGTGTGTGCAGGGACATGATAGGAAAGTATTACAGGGTTACAGAGCCCCGAGGTGCACGTTGTGGTAGTCGCCTCCACAACAGCACCCACCACACCGTTGTTTTATATAAACGGGGACACTTTGTGTTGACCGGACAACACACTAGAAGCTGAAGGGACGACGACGTTTCGGTCCGTCCAATCGTCACAATCGACTTGAGAATGGTCCAGGACGGACCGAAACGTCGTCGTCCCTTCACCTTCTAGTGTGTGGTCTAATCAACATACTTTAGCCACGTTATTGTGACTCATCGCCTGCAAAATCTGTCTTTTTAGGATGGTCTAAATCGTTTTCGGGCATCAGCATCCTCATCGTCCTATTATATGCTGAATTGATATATAATTATATAACTTATTTATTTCTAAATTAAAATCCCGCTTGCCACCGAGTCATTTTATGGTGTCATGATTCCCTCTGGAAACAGAGATCCCATTTTCGTTTTAAAATTAAATGATTATGAAGATAAAACTTTATTAATGTTTCATACATTCATGGCATCATATTGTATTTGCTCTTATTTTTCTGATTTTATATATATATATATATATATATATATATATATATATATATATATATATATATATATATATATATATATATATATATATATATATATATATATATATATATATATATATATATATATATATATATATATATATATATATATATATTATATATATATATATATATATATATATATATATGCAACAATGATCACAAAAACACTGATCCAAGTATGCAGAATAACCACATGTGAAAAATAGACAATGTTTAACGCGTTTTCGGCTAATTCGCCTTCATCAGAACAAAGTAGAATGAAGATATGAAACATTGCTGATCAGACCTTTATACCCGCCAGGGCAGATCACATGACCACCTTATTATTGTTAACATCTTTATTGACAAATTAATTACAATTTTGCCTAATCTGAGGATTTTGATAGTCTTATTAAAGTGAGGATAATGCTGGTATTCACTGTCACGCAGGACAGAGGGTCATACACAAGACAATAGGTCTAAACTGTAGGCTGAAGCACATATATCATGGTTACAGTCAATGTTTTAATGTATGGATATGTGAAAACAACTTTCTATTGTGCACTGCCACACAAGGGCAGGGATGGTTCATAAGTGATGCAGCTTAGAAGCAATATATATATATAATTGTTCTTCATTCTTTAAAATGGACAAGCAAATTTTGGGTAAATTGTTAGGATGTCGTCCAGAACACCTGAGTCAATAAAATAGTTACACAGTTGGTGGTACAAGAGGCCAGGAGGTCTAAAGTCCTTTACGGTTTCACATTCATCAATGTAGTGTTCTAGTGAATGCATTGAAGGTTTATCACAGAGTTTACAATCTGAGTATTCTGGTAGTGGCTCAGCCTCACTAACCTGCCAGATGTGTCTATAGCCAAGGCGAATTCGCTCAATGACTACATCACATTGCCTGGTTCAGCTGCTGTGCTGACCATACAAATACCTATTATTACAAAACTTGTCATAACTTTTAATACTGCAGCTTTCAGGTCTCTGGCATTTCTTAGTTCTTCTAAATCTGAATTAATTTCTTTAATTTGTATGTTTCTAAAACTGCATTAGATAGTCCAAAGTCATAATCAATGTTTTCTTTCCTGCAAGCCTCATTGGACCAAGAATAAGTGAAGGAAAGGAAATATAAGAAAGAAGGTAACTTCAGAAGGCCTATTGGCCCATACGAGGCAGTTCTTATTAATATCCCCAAGTGCCATAGCATCCATTTAACCTGTATGGCACTTGTCGATATTAATAGGAGCTGCCTCGTGTGTGTGTATATATATATATATATATATATATATTATATATATATATATATATATATATATATATATATATATATAAATATATTATATATATATATATATATATATTATATTATATATATATATATATTATATATATATATATATATATTATATATATATATATCTATATATATATATATATTATATATATTATATATATATATATATATAATATATGACTTTGAGAGTAGCATTCACTATGTAATAACAAACTACTCTATTGGAAAAAAGCTTGAACAAATGCAAAAACAAATATTTGGGTCTTCATACTGTAGCTGTGATTAAACTCGCTCTTCCTGACGTCTCTCTCTGGCTATTTTCACCGCCAATTTTCATCCATGTCCATGTGTTCAAATATTTAACATTTGGGCATCGCTTCTCAGTCCACTTTGTCGATATCCTTTTGAATTGTCTTTTGTTTTTATCATGTCTCCTTTGTTCCTCCCTTCTTACAGTTTTTGTGCTTCATTTCTGACTCTTCGTGGCTCGACTCTTGGTTCAGGAAAATGCTTTGTTTCATCTGAACTGTTGCTGGTCTCTGGTCTTGAGGGAAGGGATCCATGCTGGCGCTGCATACTTGAGGCTGAGTCTCGTATATGTTGCATAAAGCCGTGCTAAGGCTAGCCAGGCATTTGCTAATTTCTCACACGCTGCAGACTTTATTCTGCCCATCGCGTCTAGTTTAGAATAATGTCACCGTTCTTCTCTAATACTGGAGATATTTCATCTTCATCCTCTGTTCCTAGCTATTTCTCAGACGACGACGGCAGAGTGTGTAGATCCTCTTGAACTCGCCAATAATCTTACTCTGTTTCTGACTTGTGTCAATATGGAAATGGTTAACACGACACAACACATTCACATATTCACACACAATTATACACACATACACACACACACACACACACCCACACACACACACACACCACACCACACACACACACACACACACACACACACACACCCACACACACTGAGCCACATAGATATTAGAAAGAACTTTTTTAGTGTCAAGTGGTTGACAATGAATGCATTAGGAACGATGTGGTGGAGGCTGACCCATACACAGTTTCAAGTGTATATGATAGAGCCCAATAGGCTCAGGAAACTGTACACCTGTTGATTGACGGTTGAGAGGCGGGACCAATCAGCCAGAGCTCAACCCCCGCAAGCACAACTATGAGTAAACTAGTGAGTACACACACACACACACACACACACACACACAACCACACACACACACACACCACACACACACACACACACACACACACACATATATGGATGCGTACAAACATATGATATTGCATGATCTCTCTCTCTCTCTCTCTCTCTCTCTCTCTCTCTCTCTCTCTCTCTCTCTCTCTCTCTCTCTCTGTCTAACCTAAGAATAGGACTCATAAGGTTTGGTGTTGATATTCCTATTGGAACTGCAAGCTAATCAGAGCTGTAGTCCTCCTCCAGGCCCACGTATCATCCTTGATCCACACACTTTCCCTCTGCCCTTCTCGCCCTCAACACGGGTATACTCTCCCGGCAATGTTATCTTTTCAATCACCTATCAATGTAATATTTTTTTGGACTCATCCTTCCCAGTCCTCGTTCTGTATACATCGGACTCCAGATGAGGCATTTGTTTTCTTTTTTACACCGTTTTTTAACCGGTTTCTCCTGAAACTATTGGATCTTGCATGATTTTGCTATATGAAATAATCTTTTAAAGCCTTAATGTTAAATCACGCTTCGAGTGGGAAGAGGGTGAGGAAGATGAGGGTGAGGGTGGAGGGAGATGAAGGCGGCGGATTGAGGGGGATTCACAATCACATAATAAAAAAAGAGAATGATTTCCTGGCTGTTAATCTGTTCGTTGGCTGGTGGGTGCCCCGGGCTCAGGGCCACAAAAACACACTTCAAAGGCTGCCTGAGCTGCTATCACCCCCACCAACTGTTGCCTGTTATTAGCCCCCTCTCTTCTCTCCTCTCTCTCTCTCTCTTTGTTTATCCTCCTCTCTTAAAGCTCCCCCGTCATGTTTTTGACGACCTCCTCTGCCCCCTTGACGGGGCTCGCTTATTTCAGTGGAAAACGAGAAGTAGATCTGTATGATTCAGAGATTTTCATTCGGATATCGTCAAATATATTGATACCACCGGTGCAATTAGAAAATGTATTAATGTATATATTTTTCCATTGGAATATCAGATAAAGATATGCCTCTTGAATTCAAACGTCCTATCGCCTTCTCCTACCTATCGCCCGTCAGGTAAAGATCAAATTAAATTTTATATCTCTAAAAATGCAAACGTTTGATTATTTATATCTAAACGTATGTGTACAATTTTTTTTTGTAAAACAATTTCAAAATCCATTAATATTTGAGTAATCATTCACTGAAAATCGTAATATTAGCTTTAATAATTGTTCTGTAAAAATCGCATTATATAGTTCAATAAATGTTAGTTTTGCTACTTTTTTGCAATAATTAGTTAACCTGAGGCCTTCAGTAGAATTTCAGTAAAAAAAAATAGAATATTCGCACAAATATATTTCACTTAGGCTCAGATATCCTCCTCATCAATTACTGAATAACTTTTGCCAGAGTTCGCTTCAACTGATCGAAGTCTCTTCAAGTTCATTTA
>WNGS01003284.1:9833-23117 GCA_020271785.1 Procambarus virginalis
GGGAGGACGAGGGAGGACGAGGGTAGGACGAGGGGAGGACGAGGGTAGGACGAGGGGTGGACGAGGGGAGGACGAGGGAGGACGAGGGTAGGACGAGGGAGGACGAGGGTAGGACGAGGGTAGGACGAGGGTAGGACGAGGGGAGGACGAGGGTAGGACGAGGGTAGACGAGGGTAGGACGAGGGTAGGACGAGGGTAGGACGAGGGTAGGACGAGGGTAGGACGAGGGTAGGACGAGGGTAGGACGAGGGGAGGACGAGGATAGGACGAGGGGAGGACGAGGGGAGGACGAGGGGAGGACGAAGGGAGACGAGGGGAGGACGAGGGGAGGACGAGGGTAGGACGAGGGGAGGACGAGGGTAGGACGAGGGTAGGACGAGGGTAGGACGAGGGTAGGACGAGGGTAGGACGAGGGAGGACGAGGGGAGGACGAGGGGAGGACGAGGGTAGGACGAGGGGTGGACGGGAGGACGAGGGAGACGAGGGTAGGACGAGGGGAGGACGAGGGAGGACGAGGGTAGGACGAGGGAAGGACGAGGGTAGGACGAGGGTAGGACGAGGGTAGGACGAGGGTACGACGAGGGGAGGACGAGGGAAGGACGAGGTTAGGACGAGGGAAGGACGAGGGTAGGACGAGGGGAGGACGAGGGGAGGACGAGGGTAGGACGAGGGGAGGACGAGGGAAGGACGAGGGTAGGACGAGGGAAGGACGAGGGTAGGACGAGGGAGGACGAGGGGAGGACGAGGGGAGGACGAGGGGAGGACGAGGGGGAGAACGAAGGGAGGACGAGGGAAGGACGAGGGTAGGGCGAGGGAGGACGAGGGAAGGACGAGGGTAGGACGAGGAAGGACGAGGGTAGGACGAGGGGAGGACGAGGGGAGGACGAGGGTAGGACGAGGGGAGGACGAGAGTAGGACGAGGGTAGGAACGGGGTAGGACGAGGGGAGGACGAGGGGAGGACGAGGGTAGGACGAGGGGAGGACGAGGGGAGGACGAAGGGAGGACGAGGGAAGGACGAGGGTAGGACGAGGGGAGGACGAGGGAAGGACGAGGGTAGGACGAGGGGAGGACGAGGGAAGGACGAGGGTAGGACGAGGGAAGGACGAGGGTAGGACGAGGGGAGGACGAGGGTAGGACGAGGGAGGACGAGGACAGTGCCCACAGGGTTCCCACCTCAATACCCCCAGGGTGCCCACCTCAATACCCCCAGGGTGCCCACCTCAATACCTCCAGGGTGCCCACCTCAATACCCCCAGGGTGCCCACCTCAGTACCCCCAGGGTGCCCACCTCAATACCTCCAGGGTGCCCACCTCAATACCCCCAGGGTGCCCACCTCAATACCCCCAGGGTGCCCACCTCAATACCCCCAGGGTGCCCACCTCAATACCCCCAGGGTGCCCACCTCAGTACCCCCAGGGTGCCCACCTCAATACCCACAGGGTGCCCACCTCAATACCCCCAGGGTGCCCACCTCAATACCTCCAGGGTGCCCACCTCAATACCTCCAGGGTGCCCACCTCAGTACCCCCAGGGTGCCCACCTCAATACCCCCAGGGTGCCCACCTCAGTACCCCCAGGGTGCCCACCTCAATACCTCCAGGGTGCCCACCTCAGTACCCCCAGGGTGCCCACCTCAATACCCCCAGGGTGCCCACCTCAGTACCCCCAGGGTGCCCACCTCAATACCTCCAGGGTGCCCACCTCAATACCTCCAGGGTGCCCACCTCAATACCCCCAGGGTGCCCACCTCAATACCTCCAGGGTGCCCACCTCAATACCCCCAGGGTGCCCACCTCAATACCCCCAGGGTGCCCACCTCAGTACCCCCAGGGTGCCCACCTCAATACCTCCAGGGTGCCCACCTCAATACCTCCAGGGTGCCCACCTCAATACCCCCATGGTGCCCACCTCAGTACCCCCAGGGTGCCCACCTCAATACCTCCAGGGTGCCCACCTCAATACCCCCAGGGTGCCCACCTCAATACCCCCAGGGTGCCCACCTCAATACCCCCAGGGTGCCCACCTCAATACCCCCAGGATGCCCACCTCAATACCCCAGGGTGCCCACCTCAATACCCCTAGGGTACCCACCTCAATACCCCCAGGGTACCCACCTCAATACCCCCAGGATGCCCACCTCAATACCCCCAGGGTGCCCACCTCAATACCCCTAGGGTACCCACCTCAATACCCCCAGGATGCCCACCTCAATACCCCCAGGGTGCCCACCTCAATACCTCCAGGGTGCCCACCTCAATACCCCCAGGGTGCCCACCTCAATACCCCCAGGGTGCCCACCTCAATACCCCCAGGGTGCCCACCTCAATACCTCCAGGGTGCCCACCTCAATACCCCCAGGGTGCCCACCTCAATACCCCCAGGGTGCCCACCTCAATACCCCCAGGGTGCCCACCTCAATACCCCCAGGATGCCCACCTCAATACCCCAGGGTGCCCACCTCAATACCCTAGGGTACCCACCTCAATACCCGCAGGGTACCCACCTCAATACCCCCAGGATGCCCACCTCAATACCCCCAGGGTGCCCTCCTCAATACTCCCAGAGTGCCCACCTCAATACCCCCAGGGTACCCACCTCAATACCCCCAGGATGCCCACCTCAATACCCCCAGGGTGCCCACCTCAATACCCCCAGGGTGCCCACCTCAATACCTCCAGGGTGCCCACCTCAATACCCCCAGGGTGCCCACCTCAATACCCCCAGGGTGCCCTCCTCAATACCCCCAGGGTGCCCACCTCAATACCCCCAGGGTGCCCTCCTCAATACCCCCAGGGTGCCCTCCTCAATACCCCCAGGGTGCCCACCTCAATACCCCCAGGGTGCCCACCTCAATACCCCCAGGGTGCCCTCCTCAATACCCCCAGGGTGCCCTCCTCAATACCCCCAGGGTGCCCACCTCAATACCCCCAGGATGCCCACCTCAATACCCCCAGGGTGCCCTCCTCAATACCCCCAGGGTGCCCACCTCAATACCCCCAGGGTGCCCTCCTCAATACCCCCAGGGTGCCCTCCTCAATACCTCCAGGGTGCCCACCTCAATACCCCCAGGGTGCCCACCTCAATACCCCCAGGGTGCCCTCCTCAATACCCCCAGGTGCCCTCCTCAATACCCCCAGGGTGCCCTCCTCAATACCCCCAGGGTGCCCACCTCAATACCCCCAGGGTGCCCTCCTCAATACCCCCAGGGTGCCCTCCTCAATACCCCCAGGGTGCCCTCCTCAATACCCCCAGGGTGCCCACCTCAATACCCCCAGGGTGCCCACCTCAATACCCCCAGGGTGCCCTCCTCAATACCCCCAAGGTGCCCTCCTCAATACCCCCAGGGTGCCCTCCTCAATACCCCCAGGGTGCCCTCCTCAATACCCCCAGGGTGCCCACCTCAATACCCCCAGGGTGCCCTCCTCAATACCCCCAGGGTGCCCACCTCAATACCCCCAGGATGCCCACCTCGATACCACCAGGGTGCCCACCTCAATACCCCCAGGGTGCCCACCTCAATACCCCCAGGGTGCCCTCCTCAATACCCCCAGGATGCCCACCTCAATACCCCCAGGGTGCCCTCCTCAATACCCCCAGGGTGCCCACCTCAATACCCCCAGGGTGCCCTCCTCAATACCCCCAGGGTGCCCACCTCAATACCCCCAGGGTGCCCACCTCAATACCCCCAGGGTGCCCACCTCAATACCCCCAGGGTGCCCACCTCAATACCCCCAGGGTGCCCACCTCAATACCCCCAGGGTGCCCACCTCAATACCCCCAGGGTGCCCACCTCAATACCCCCAGGGTGCCCACCTCAATACCCCCAGGGTGCCCACCTCAATACCCCCAGGGTGCCCACCTCAATACCCCCAGGGTGCCCACCTCAATACCTCCAAACATATCCCGTTGTGGGTTTTCCTGTTTTGTAAAGGATGTCGGCCATATTTGTTTCTTGGAAGGGTTCAGGAAACAGCTACTTCAGGCGAACTAATGGATCTGGAAGGTCGATTTTTTAATGGCTTTAAGAGAACGCGTTGTAATAGTAATATAAAATTGCTTAAATTTGTTTAAAAATTTTATCAATTTTCATGATTTAAAATATATTTTAGATACCGTTTCTATTCAAAACTTTAAGTTTTTCTTCAATAAAAAGTAAACGAGGAAACATTTGGAAAAAAAATCTTTGAATATAAGATATAGTGTAAAAAGTATGCAAATATCAGATATAATTATACTTGTATATATTGAATATGAGCGTGTGTGCGTGTGCGTGTTGAGGCATGTTCACCACCCCAGCACCACGACACACACCTGCCAGTGTCCCCCGAAGTAAATGTGTAACGCCTGCATCAGCTGCTCAAGCATAAAAACCTGTTCCTAGAACAGCTTCCTAATGAGCAGTAGACATAAAGGCATTTGGACAAACAAAACTATTATTGATAAGCAACTCACAAACCAGATTCCGTTAAATGAATAAATCCACGAGGGCCGTGATGAGGGTTCGAACTTACGCCCAGGATGATCCCAGACGTGCCCTAATCGACAGAGCCACGACATGGTATAATAACTGAAACCTGGATTGTTACTGCTCTCACATGGATCCTGCAGCCTCTCCGAGACACAAACCAGGGTTTTACCCAATTCCCCCCCCCCCCCCATGCACTCGCGCTCTGTCAACAAGCTATTCTGCCTCTTCGTCGCTCAGTCGATTAAGCGCGTCTGGGATCATCCTAGACGTAAGTTCGAACCCTCATCACGGCTCTTGTGGATTTATTCATTTGATATATCACACTATTGTGATTTCTGTGTGTACAGGTTACGTTAATTTAATTGTGGTCCAGTTAGTGAAGTTCCCTTGAGACCGACGAGCGCTGATGCTGCTGAACACATTGATTCTTAGAGCAGGACCGGGACGTGGTGGACCAGGACGTGGAGGACCGGGACGTGGAGGACCGGGACGTGCAGGACCGGGACGTGGAGGACCGGGACGTGCAGGACCGGGACGTGGTGGACCGGGCCGTGGAGGACCAGGACGTGGAGGACCGGGACGTGCAGGACCGGGACGTGGTGGACCGGGACGTGGAGGACCGGGACGTGGAGGACCGGGCCGTTGAGGACCGGGACGTGGAGGACCAGGACGTGGAGGACCGGGCCGTGGAGGACCAGGACGTGGTGGACCGGGACGTGGAGGACCGGGACGTGGAGGACCGGGACGTGGAGGACCGGGACGTGCAGGACCGGGACGTGGAGGACCGGGACGTGGAGGACCGGGACGTGGGGGACCGGGACGTGGAGGACCGGGACGTGGAGGACCAGGACGTGGAGGACCAGGACGTGGAGGACCGGGACGTGGGGGACCGGGACGTGGAGGACCAGGACGTGGAGGACCAGGACGTGGAGGACCAAGACGTGGAGGACCGGGACGTGGAGGACCGGGACGTGGAGGACCGGGACGTGGAGGACCAGGACGTGGAGGACCGGGACGTGGAGGACCAGGACGTGGAGGACCGGGACGTGGAGGACCGGGACGTGGAGGACCGGGACGTGGAGGACCGGGACGTGGAAGACCGGGACGTGGAGGACAGGGCCTGGTGGCCGAGACTTGGTGGGCCGGGTCGTGGTGGCAGACTTGGTGGGCCGGGTCGTGGTGGCAGACTTGGTGGGCCGGGCCGTAGTGGCCAGTTTTCACAATATTCCCCTCAATAAAACACGGCGAAGAAGAAGGAATAAAAAGTGGTCAGCTCAATGTGACGGTAACTTACGGCCACTTTTTGTAAAAGCAATTAACATTGTTCTCGCAGCGTCACCTGAGAGTCTATTTTAATCCGTAGCAGCTCGTCTTGGCGGATTCCACTTTTCGTTTTCATATTTAGGCACGATTGGTGCAGTCATGAAGGACACTGACTTAGAAAGTCCGTGGCAGATAGTTTATGTCAAGAATAGCGTAGTCCATATGCTAAGGGGACGAGCATATTCCAGAGGAACTCGTGCCCATTTGTTGACCCAACATGCTTGAGCTGCTCCATTTTCTCCTTGAGGAAAGTACAGAGCATGTCACCTTAACTTAGTGTTGGGAGGAGTGCTTCAGTTCGCTTTTCAATGGCACATATAATATTAAAGAAATAATTGACTTCCAGATTCTTGAAAAGTAAAAAATTGTTTAAATGGAATGTAAAGAAAAAAGAAAAGCTGAAACTGAGGATGAGCGCACTGCACAACTTTGAGTGACTGGCAGCTACACATATACAGTGTACAGCCATACTTTCATGCATCTGGCTTCCACTACGCAAAATCTACATATGTTAATCTCCAGAAATGCTTCAGGTGGAAAACAAAATAAAAACAGAAAATGTCAAAAAAATATTTACACAAGGCTTTTTCACTTTTTACACATCGAGCAATTTCCGGGCTGGTGTGTGGGTAGACATGACCATGGAGCAGGTTCTAATGCGGTCAGTGAAGAGCACAGGTGGACCTAGTCATGGTCGCGGTGTGACAGCGTCTACACTTGTACAGTGGGTGCATACTATGCCATTCACCTCAAGAGTTGTGGACGCTATTGAAGAATTTGCCGGAGTCCAAGGTACATCGTCAGAGCAACACATAGATCTGAGGTCGTCAGGACAAGATCAAGACAGCAAACTTCCCAAAGTTTATGAACTGGTTGCATGTCCACCATCCTTTCAAAATATCTTCACCTGATCTGATATTTGTCTCCTTAGGAATTATTGGTGATAGTTTAATAAACTGTGATCGAGATTAAGAAATCGGGCATCCCAAAAGCTTTTTAGTGAGATCCAGTATAGGCTCAAGGACAAGGCAAAGTCTTTGTCCACTCTCAGCAAGGTTGTAAGGGTTAACAATGAAAACATTGCGATTAACTCAGACCAGTTTTTTTCACAGAATGCTGCACACAGTGCAGAGTGACGAAGAGTTGGCAGAGAGTTATCGTATGAAATGGCTTCACGTCCACCGTCCGTACCATCACGGATTGATGGTACGTCAATCCGGAAGGTAAGAAATCTTCTCTTGTTCAACTTCTCGATACATTTCCATCAAGTGATTTGTCCGTTCCCCACAATGTAACATACATATTTGATGGTGGACACTTTCTGCAGAGTTGTATGGCTACGTCCAGCAACCTACAGAAAAGTATGCGAGTAATATGGTGCCTACACCTTGCAACTACTGAAGATGCCACGTTGTTTGTGATGGATATGAAGGTCACATTATAAAAGATGCTGGGTGCTTATGGAGCGAAAATTTTAAATCATCACTTGAGGTGAATGTTGCAAACGAGGTTGAAGTTTCCATGTCTCAGTATGATTTTGTATAACATAAAATAACAAAGGAACATTCATTATACTTTTTAAAGGCCATCTTTAAGCTGCTGGATGCCATGTCCACAAGGCAATCGGCGATGCAGACCTTTCATTGCGTGAAAGACAATGGAAATAACAACATCAGCTCCCTGGGAACCTCTCGGAGAAGACACTGCTCTGGTGTTGTTAATCACTCATGCCAGAAATGCTAATGCCTGGCGTGAAAGGGAAAGCAGATCGCATATACAACAATCAACATTTACAGAACTAATTAGGAGACTTGAAAGAACATGTTGTTCCTCCATGCATTCAGCGGATGTGGTTCCATCTCTGCTCCATTTGAAAACGGTAAAAGTCTGCTTACATACTGCTTTCTACGGACAGTTTGTTCGTAATCAAATTAATATCAGCAGTTCTGCTTCATCATCGTCAGACGGGGTAGCAGCGGCGGGAGAATGTTCTTCCAAGCTATGTATGGTGTTAAAGGTACACGTAAGTTGGACACAGCAAGATGTCACGTTTATCTGAAGACTGAAGCCAAACAGAAGGTGTGTAACACCTTCACCCAAGGAGTACTCCCTCCCACCACAGGTGCAGCACATCAGGTACTCCCTCCCACCACAGGTGCAGCACATCAGGTACTCCCTCCCACCACAGGTGCAGCACATCAGGTACTCCCTCCCACCACAGGTGCAGCACATCAGGTACTCCCTCCCACCACAGGTGCAGCACATCAGGTACTCCCTCCCACCACAGGTGCAGCACATCAGGTACTCCCTCCCACCACAGGTGCAGCACATCAGGTACTCCCTCCCACCACAGGTGTAGCACATCAGGTACTCCCTCCCACCACAGGTGCAGCACATCAGGTACTCCCTCCCACCACAGGTGCAGCACATCAGGTACTCCCTCCCACCACAGGTGCAGCACATCAGGTACTCCCTCCCACCACAGGTGCAGCACATCAGGTACTCCTCCCACCACAGGTGCAGCACATCAGGTACTCCCTCCCACCACAGGTGCAGCAGTGGAGGTGTGTGGACCTTCCGCCTGACGCCTGGGGAGGGAAGGGACACAACAACAAACTCCCGTTTCTGAAAATCTTCTCAAATTGGTTACGTCCAACTGCAACACTTCTTGTGAAAGACATTGTGGATGACGACAGAGTGGGGCTGAGTAGTGTGGTGTGTGTGTGAGCAGTGTTTAGGTTATGGTGTAGTACCAGTCCCGTGGTGAGTGAGGAGTGTGGTGTGTGTGGGCAGTGTTGAGGTTATGGTGTAGTACCAGTCCCGTGGTGACTGAGTAGTGTGGTGTGTGTGGGCAGTGTTGAGGTTATGGTGTAGTACCAGTCCCGTGGTGAGTGAGGAGTGTGGTGTGTGTGGGCAGTGTTGAGGTTATGGTGTAGTACCAGTCCCGTGGTGACTGAGTAGTGTGGTGTGTGTGGGCAGTGTTGAGGTTATGGTGTAGTACTAGTCCCGTGGTGACTGAGTAGTGTGGTGTGTGTGTGAGCAGTGTTGAGGTTATGGTGTAGTACCAGTCCCGTGGTGACTGAGGAGTGTGGTGTGTGTGGGCAGTGTTGAGGTTATGGTGTAGTACCAGTCCCGTGGTTACTGAGGAGTGTGGTGTGTGTGTGTGGGCAGTGTTGAGGTTATGGTGTAGTACCAGTCCCGTGGTGACTGAGGAGTGTGGTGTGTGTGGGCAGTGTTGAGGTTATGGTGTAGTACCAGTCCCGTGGTGACTGAGGAGTGTTAATATGATCACACTGACCAGTCAACAAGTACACTTCCCAAGAAAAGATTCGTTGATCTTAGTAACGAATAAAATTCACCACAACACAACGTCAACGTCCCAAGTACACGTGTAACAGCGTCATTACAGACCGTATTAATTGATATAGGTTAAGATTACTTGTCATAAATATATTGTTGCAAACGTTCCATCAGTAGAAGTTGCTGTGCTGGTTGAGTTCTACTTCTTATTATTATACATAAATAATAAGAATATTATTATTCTTATATATAATATTTATAATGCAAATATGCAAGATTTAAGTAGTATTGTTTATACTTTGCAACTTTTATTTAAAGAATAAAGCCGGTACTAGTTTGTAATTTAATCTTTACTTCAAATCCTAATTTGACTTGGCTGCATACGATGATCAGACTACCCTCTAACTAGTAGATACAAAAAATATTTTATGCCATTTTCAATACACGTTTGGTATTTCCCTCTCATCGTTAACTAATGGGTATTAACTTGTCCTTTTTAATAATATGTCGTATTTTGACATCAAAATCCGAACGTCAAAATATGAGGAAATATAACTCACAGAGGCTCACAAAACTGACGGGCTCCTATGACTAGGATATAACCCTTATCCTAGGGAGTCAATAAGGCTAGGATATGGTTAGGTTACCGATCCTATCAAAAGTATTTGTCAAAATTATATACAAGCAGCTCTATTCTTACCTTGTAAAATTCAACATTTTAGGTCCCTGCCAGTTTGGCTTTCGTCCCCAAAAGAATACCAATGATGCCATTATTAGTCTGCTTCATATAATGTGCACCGCACTTGTCAAAAATGAGATCCCAAAATACTATTCCTATCTTAAATACGGTATCTGTGCATGGGGGCTTATCCACTACAAACTACCTCAAGCCCATCACAACCCAGCATAAAGTGCTATCAGAACTATAACAAACAGTCTTCAGACAACACACAGCTCCCTTTGTTAATTTCCTAAACATGCTAAACACACTCACCCCACACTTTCTCATGTGCTATTTACATGTACAAACCCGTGTTCCTAAATGCTAATATTGATCTGAAACTTTTCTTTGATAGATGTAATAGAAGCCATAAGCACCACACCAGAAATAAATATCTCTGATAATCCCAGAGTCAAACTAAATCTGT
Source organism: Procambarus virginalis (assembly GCA_020271785.1). Classification (NCBI taxonomy): domain Eukaryota; kingdom Metazoa; phylum Arthropoda; class Malacostraca; order Decapoda; family Cambaridae; genus Procambarus; species Procambarus virginalis. Next base: position 20,075 of record WNGS01003284.1, read on the forward strand.
GCAAATACTCCATTCAAATAAAAGGAACCAGTCTATGGAACTCACTTCCTAATGAATTAAAAAATTCTCTAACCTACGCCTTATTCAGAAGTTAAACCAAAAAGCACCTAAGTACCAAGTGTTTGTACTTCAAACTCACACTGAATCTTGTGCTACCCATTCCCTCATTATTAGTTCTTAAGACTTGCAGCTTTCCCAGTATACAAATTTTCCTAAATTTATATGTAATCATTACGTTAAACTCAAATTTTGCTGCAATGTACATCTTAATAAACTTTTCTGATCGATTAAGTACTTGCCTATTTCTGTAATTTATTATTCACCCCTTTTTAGTTTGTAGGTGTGTTTGTATTGCTGCTCCTGTATATTGGGTGTTCTTTTGCCATTATTTACTGTTATTTATCTCTTTCATGTGCTATGTGTGTTTGCTTTGTGCTGCTTATGTGATTGTGCACGACGTGTGTGTGTGTGCGGGTGCATTGTTTTATTATGTGTACATTTTTCTGTTCTTTATGTTCTTACCGTTTGTATTTTCCTGTTTATGTATTTGCTGTATTTCTGTTTTCTTGTTCCATGCATTTATGTATTTTGACTCTTTATTAGTAGTTTCGGAGGCCGGGTGTTGTTATGTACTATTCTGCACTTGTGTTTGTATTCGTGTGTCTATGTTTTATGTTATTTATCTCTTGTGCTCTTTGTCTGTACCGTTCTGTTTGTGATCGATTCCGTGCACGTTTTAGGGTTTCCCTTTTTGTTCTCATTTGTCCTGTGTTTATGTATTATTTCTTTATGATGTACCTTGTGTATTTCTTTTATAAAAATAAAAAAAGTACCTGCCCGAAACGCTATGCGTGTTAGTGGCTTTGCAAGAATGTATTAACACCAATGTCAGGTACTCTCACGAACCTATTGTACCTTCTTAAATATAAATAAATAAATAAATAAATAAATAAATAAATAAATAAATAAATAAATAAATAAATTTATAAATAAATAGATAAATGTTCGGGGAATTTAGTATGTCATTTTTGTGACGTTGTGGCAACTGGAGTGGACGAACCCAATATACACTGACTCGATTGGTCGTTAAGTCTGATGAAAACATTCTGCCAATATTTTTTATTGGCTGAAAGTTTAAACAATTAAAAAGACAAAAGGTAAGTTCACAAGGACACTTTGTCTGTCTGGTGGGTGGCTTATATAGCCTGACGAGCCTGTCCATAGCTCACTGATACCTGAGGTTAGTATGCGCCTCGGCTCCCTTGCTGCTGCACGCTCCTCAGCTCCCTTGCTCCGACACGCGCCTCAGCTTCCCTGCTCCGACACGTGTCTCAGCTTCCCTGCTCCGGAACGCGCCTCAGCTCCCGTGCTCCGGCACGCGCCTCAGCTCCCTGCTCCGGCACGCGCCTCAGCTCCCCTGCTCCGACACGCCTCAGCTCCCCTGCTCCGACACGCGCCTCGGCTCCCCTGCTCCGACACGCCTCAGCTCCCCTGCTCCGACACGCGCCTCAGCTCCCCTGCTCCGGTACGCGCCTCAGCTTCCCTGCTCCGACACGCGCCTCAGCTCCCTTGCTGCTGCACGCGCCTCAGCTTCCCTGCTCCGACACGCGCCTCAGCTCCCCTGCTCCGACACGTGTCTCAGCTTCCCTGCTCCGACACGCGCCTCAGCTTCCCTGCTCCGACACGCGCCTCAGCTCCCCTGCCCCGGCACGCGCCTCAGCTCCCCTGCTCCGACACGCGCCTCAGCTCCCTTGCTGCTGCACGCGCCTCAGCTTCCCTGCTCCGGCACGCGCGCCTCAGCTCCCCTGCTCCGACACGCGCCTCAGCTTCCCTGCTCCGACACGCGCCTCAGCTTCCTTGCTCCGACACGCGCCTCAGCTCCCTTGCAGCTGCACGCGCCTCAGCTCCCTGCTCCGACACGCGCCTCAGCTTCCCTGCTCCGACACGCGCCTCAGCTCCCCTGCTCCGACACGCGCCTCAGCTCCCCTGCTCCGACACGCGCCTCAGCTTCCCTGCTCCGACACGCGCCTCAGCTCCCTTGCTGCTGCACGCGCCTCAGCTCCCCTGCTCCGACACGCGCCTCAGCTCCCCTGCTCCGACACGTGCCTCAGCTCCCCTGCTCCGACACGCGCCTCAGCTCCCTTGCTGCTGCACGCGCCTCAGCTCCCTGCTCCGACACGCGCCTCAGCTCCCCTGCTCCGACACGCGCCTCAGCTTCCCTGCTCCGACACGCGCCTCAGCTCCCTTGCAGCTGCACGCGCCTCAGCTCCCCTGCTCCGACACGCGCCTCAGCTCCCCTGCTCCGACACGTGCCTCGGCTCCCCTGCTCCGACACGCGCCTCAAGTAATACAACAAACAAAACCATCCCAAATCCCTATCAACGTGGAAATAATTATATTCTATCAGTGTAATTATTCATTCAGTGATATGGAAGTCCTAAGTTTTAAGCATAATAGAACAGAGTCCCACATGAGAGCAACTGCATCCAGCGGCCGAGCTGCACTGAAGCGCCCCACTACTGTCGGGGGCCACCTGCCTCTGCTGCCTCTGCTGCTGCTCCTGCTGCTGCTCCTGCTGCTGCTCCCAACATCAGGTGTTTTATTATTATTATTATTGTTATTATTATTATTATTATTATTATTATTATTATTATTATTATTATTATTGTTATTATTATTACTATTAATATTATTACTATTATTTTCTGCCACAGACGTGGCCACACATTTACAGTGCTAAGCAACATATATACACTTGGTTCCGTCCTCCATGGATAGGGTTAAGGATCTGTTGAGCATATAGTTCAGTGATTAATTGACGAATCAACCACAATAGGCGATTGTAGTCCATTTAAAATGCTAATCTAACTTATATACATAAATACACAGATTTACGTCTGGCCTACATTTACAGTGTTCAAGGCATCTTTTACATAGTGGCATTAGTATGCGTTTACAAAGGAGAAATTATCTTTTTGTTTGTAATTTATATACAAGAGTTTTGAAATTCTAGTAAAGCCACCAGCGCGCATAACGTTCCGCG
>WNGS01003286.1:0-13234 GCA_020271785.1 Procambarus virginalis
AAACCCCGCAGAATTTGCCTAGTTATCAGTGTTATAATCCCAGATCAAAAATACGTGTCTCATGTATGTTAAAAAATCCCTGCCACATGAGCCACTTCCCGCCCAACAACGAGAGGGTTTCAATATCATGGTATCCGGGTACACGTTGGTAACTCTACACTTAATGTTTTGAATGCCTATGCACCTACTGGCCTCCTCCAGTATACTGACCTACCTAGTTTTGCACATACTGATTCACAATATTAATTGGGGATTTAAATGCTAAACACAAACAATTAGGGGATCAACTCACAAACACCAACGGGAGAAGATTGTTGGCACTTCTAGGTGCATATGGTGATGCTCAAATTATCAGTAAAAATCAACCAACGCAAATATATGGAGGTATTCTAGATAGGTGCATTGGCTTTAACCTGTCATACACAACTCATGAGACTGATATTATAGATGACTTAATGTCTGACCATTTAGCCATAACAGCTAACATACACGTGGCTAATGTTGATCTACCTGGCACTAAGCTGAGTAGACGCAGGCTAACAATAAGGAAAGAGCAAGAAAAATTCTTTATAGACAGTATAGAACATTGGTATAACAATTATGAGCCTGAGAATGTACAACAGTTTTATGATGACCTCGTAAATAAAACCTATGAGGCCATCAAAAATAGTGAGTCACGCCAAACAAAAAGACGTACTGGGAAACAGGTCAGACACAACCAGTACTATGATGATGCTAAACTGAAAGAGCTTAAATCAATTGCTAGACAGACAGGTAAAGCATATAAGAGCCTTAGAACTCCTCAAATGTTAAAACTGTTTCAGGCCGCGCTTGCAGCGGCAAGGGAGAGAATGACTGAACTGAGACAAAATGAATGGGAGGGTTTTGTTAGTGGACTTAACCTGCATACTCCCCTGGGCAAAGCCTGGAAAGGAATAAACAAAATTATTGGTAAAAATAGCAGCCAAGTTTCACACCCAAACCCGCAACAGAAAGCTAATCAGTTAATTGCAAAATGGGCTCAGGTTTCCAGCCTTGGAATGCTACCAGCTAGCACTAGGGAGAGATTGCAGGAGAGGTCCACAGACAGAAATTCTCTCATAAATTTCATGCTGAGCAAGCAACATGATGAATGTGATGTTCCATATACAGATTATGAATTGGATGCAGCCCTCTCCAGGGGCAGTAGCACTGCTCCTGGTGAGGACGGTATCACCTATGATATTCTAAGACTCCTACATCGTGTACCCGGTAACCCATTATTAGAATTGTTTAATGCCAGTTATGTCACTGGGCAGTTGCCAGTATCATGGACCACCAGTCTTACGGTACCTGTACCGAAGCCTGGCCAACCTGATGCTTTCCGTCCCATCTCACTGACCAGTTGCATGTGCAAAACCTTTGAGAGAATGGTGCTTAATAGATTATTGTATAGAGTTAAAGAGCACATGTCACCTGATATCAATGGTTTCACACATGGTAAAAGTGTACACAATTGTATCACAACCTTTCTCACTGTTCATGGAGATAAAAGGCACAAGTACACAACATTTCTTGATTTAAAAAATGCCTTTGATATTGCTAATAGGGAAGTGATTATGTACGAATTAGCGAGAATGGATATAGGGGGACATTTATTACAATGGATACGAGGCTATCTTACCAACTGGAAGTCCTCTGCACTGTTCCAAGGCTACAAGAGTGAAACTAAAGTAATGCAACTAGGCACCCCACAAGGAGGAGTACTCAGTCCTACCTTGTTTAATGTTCTAATTAATGCTTTACTAAAATCAATTCCAGCTAGTCCGGCAAACATCACTATCAGCTATGCAGATGACATCCTTGTGCATACTAAAACCCACCGTGAAATGCAAACAGTCTTAAATTGTATACATACAGCTTGTGAGAGCCTTGGTCTTGTAATCAACGCTGCTAAAACTAAGGTATTTAACAGACAAATTGGCAACCGCAAAAGTGGACCACGAAAACTCAAGATAGATAATATACCAATAGACTATGTCTCTTCTTTCAAATACCTTGGAGTCTATGTCCCTTGTACCTCAACTGCAGTCAATAAGTTACATCAACAATGTAGAGACAGACTCAAGGCTCTCAGAACTGTAGTGGGGTACAGCCCGAAATATGGTGTTAATATTAGAATAGCAAGAATGATGTATTTAGCGTATATAAGGTCTCTGATAGACTATCATGCACCAGCTTTGGTCCTGCAAAATGGCAAAAGTATTGATAGACTTGAAAAAATGCAAAATGAAGCACTCAGAATTATACTTGGCTGTCCAATAACTACCAAAGTTCTCAACATGCGGAAAGAATTAAATATACTTAGCATTAGAGATAGAATATTTGAAATTAATCTTATGATGGGACTAAAGCTTCTGCGTGATAACAAAAACAACATTGTGTCAGTTGCTCTGTTAGAACACATACGAAATGGAACTAGCGAGTCTAAGTGGATTCAAAGAACAGCCACTCATATTAAAATGATGGGACTGCATGATGTATATACAGATGAAAGAGTTCAGCACTTCCTTCCACCCTGGCAGATAGTACCTTTTGACATCCTGACCCCTGCATACCCCACCAAGAAACTAATCACAAACAACCCTCATGCTCAGCTTGCTGCTAAATTAAGCACCATAGAACACATTCACAATATACAAGCTGAAAACAACATTGCACAGACAATATACACTGACGGATCACTCAATACAGCTACAGGGAGGGCAGGAAGTGCTGTTATTGCTCATCAGCCCGATGGCAGCACAATTGAAAGGAATATCCGAATTAGTAACTGGGCGTCCACTATGCAAGCCGAGTTGGTAGCGATACTGGTAGCACTCGAAATTATTGACAACACTGAAGTAGACAGCTTAATTATTTCTGACTCCCTTTCCTCACTACGAGCAATAAACAGTTTGCAATCAAGTAATAACGTGCTTGTCTTGGAAGCTAGACGTAGATATATAAGAATACTTAGCAAGAGGGTAAATATAAAAATGTTGTGGATTCCTTCTCACATTGGCATGCAGGAACATGACAAAGTTGACGCCCTTGCTAAGGCTGCAGTAAATAAAGACAGTGTTGAACGGAATCTTGAGTTATCAAATAGGTCCCTTAAAAGTGTCATTAGACGAGAACTCCTGGATGAATTTGAAGAAAGTAGAACTGTGCAAACTGGAATTAGCAGGTCCATTGTTCATCACAATGAAATGTGTGAAGTAAAACATGTGTATGGGGCAAGTAACAAAGTCAGTAGACTAACAGATGTTGTCACAGCTCGTATAAGACTTGGCTACAAGTATCTCTGGCAGTTCGGCTTGTATAGGGATCTAGATGAAGTAAAGTGTAAAGTGTGTGGACAAAGACAGGGACACACACTAGAACACTATATCTTGGATTGTAGTAAAATTGAGCCATTTAGAGATAGATCTAAGCTCACTCTGTATGATATGGCAACCTATCTTATTACCATGGGAAAATTACCTGAAATACTTGCACTGTACCCACATTTCGCTTCTAGTAGATGAACGACATATGAGATTCAGAAACAAGTAGTGTATTTTTGAAGACTAACAAGAAACAGAAGCTCCCCTATGACTCTGTGATGTCCCCATTGGTCAAACTATTATGTATTAGCGATAAGACCTACCATTAATGTATGATGACTTACTGTAAATATGTAGCTCTTGAAATAGCACTCACTCTGTAACTAGCTGACATTGTAACTATAAGGTGTGAAGGATAGATGTAAGTGTTAATGTAATAATCTAAGATGAGGTCTGATAAAGACCTTTTGTGCCCTCTGTAATGCTTTTGCGCTATCGCTCACAGGATGAGTATGGGGTGCACAATAAACTAGCCGCCTTCGGCGGCAACAATCAAAAAATCAATGGGTCAACAGGATAAGTATGGGATCCACTCAGCCCTGGAGGCTGATCTGTCGTGTTTGTTGAGGTCTATAGCAACTCTTCTTGTATGTAAACATTCCAAGCATAAGAATTCAATTTAGTGTTTGGACCTAGTTTCATCAGTCAGTTACGCAAGTACTTACGAACATATCTCAATCTTTGGTGACTTTACACATATTAAACAGTTTATGAGCTCCAAAGGACTGGGAGGCTGTTTATAATTATATATTATTTTGTAAATTGTTGTGTTATGCCACCAATACTCGGTATGTAGATGTTCAACCTGTCCTCTTAATAGAACGGCGCCTTTTGACGAATACTCTTCCCGAGACCAACAATTGTCGTATTAGAAAATGGTAGCGGCTCGTGAAATTGCAGCCCATCCTCTTGTGTTGGTAGTACTTATAGTAACGATGAGGACCAAAGTAAATATATCGACGTACAACGCAATTAGAAAGAGTAGTAATCTGTACTATTGAATTTAGACAACCCGGAGAAGGTTTTGTGTTTATGTTGCAAAGACAACCTTAACCAACTGAACCTTCCTAGGCCTAATACACGCTATCTGAGGCCTAATACACGCTATCTGAGGCCTAACATCGTACATATGTGTGCTATACTAGACCTAGGAATATATATATATTTTTTAGCACTATTTTTTCATCCTATAAAGTGATTGGTACTATATACTTCACTTCCGACTATAAAGACAGTCTATAATTAAGACTATAATTACGACTTCAGACTATAGAGTGACTGGTAAATTCTATTATCTAATGACTTAGTACGTCAATGTTTGTACTATGGTGCACATACAAAAAGAACTGTCTAAACAGAAGGATGGATCGCGAAGTTGACATACTGTCCCGTTCTCTGTTGTGTTAGGATAAGGTCACTTAAGTACGAGAGTTGACGTAATGAGACTTCAGGAGAACGGGCTGGATCACGGGGCCAAGTGTACTATCGCTGTAAAGTGTGTTATGTCGGTCTTGTCGGAGGTCATCCCCTAGAGTTTGCCTAAATAATCGCCCCCGGGTGGGCTCGAACCACCAACCTTTCGGTTAACAGCCGAATTCACTAACCAATTGTGCCACGGAGGCTTGAGGAACGTACTTAACAAATTTGTAATAGAGTCTTACCTGGGAAGCGGTCGGGTCAAGAAGTACCTGATCCGTGACAAGAGGTGAAGTTAGTATTGGAGTTTAGCTCAGATTACACACAAGGAGACTGACTAATATCAATCGCTTTCTACACATCTCCCCCCATGCTGGGTACTGAGATGGAGACACCAGAAGAATTGGCTACTCCCAATGGCAATAATCACATGGACTCAGAAAGCAGTCAGTCAGTAAAGGAGAGTGATTTTCAAGAAGTTCTAACCAGGCAACAGAAGAAACGGAAAGACAGGATGTAAGGCGTAGTGTTGTCAGTGATAGTGCACATAACGGAAACGAGAAGAAAATGAAGAACGATGCTGAGACTGATCAAACCAGTGTCGACGAACGGATGGAACGATGTCAGGAAGGTGAGGGTCAGCGGAGGTGGAGGCTTCTCTTCCCTGCCTCATGCACACTGGCTTACCACTACAAGCTACTGTGGACAGTCAAACTTGGAAGAGAGCATCGCAAGTTCGAGTTCCTGCTGATGGAAGGTGTGAACAGACTTTACTTAACGGTATGTTTTATGGAGGCAGTTGCGTTTCTTACTCAGCAAGGATATGATGGAATTGTTATGCAAATACCGGAGGAGAACGAGAAGTTGACGAAGGTAATTATCTACAAATACCCTCGGATTCTAGACTCCGAATTCATCCTCGGCGTCCAACGATTTGTGTGGGCCAAGCGTCACCTTATTAAAGGTGAAGCTAGGAATCAGGTGGTGGCTCTAGTGGGAGGTGAAGTTCCCGAGAGAGTGTTCATCACCGGGGCGGACTACAGGCATGTAGCAAAGTATGTGGAAAAGCCCATAATATGCCTGAAATGCTGCAGATGAGGGCATAAATCCGGGAGCTGTCAACATGATCCACGATGTCGTTTCTGCGGAAAGTCTCACCTCTCTAATGTGTGTAGAAACAGACTTAAGCTGGGTGAGAAAAAAGTTCCCAGATGCTGCAACTGTGGAGGTGTTCACAACGCCAGCTCGGCTGTGTGTAGCAAGAGGCCGAGTATGGATGTTCCCCGGCCGGTGAATGTTACAGAGCAGGCAAGAGCTCTTACCCAGACATTGGGAGCACAGCAAAAGAGTCTGCCCCAAACAGCGCCAATGAACCGGACGAATGCGTGGGTAAAGGAGTCACCTTTACTTCGTCAGGCTCAAGTAACATGCAGCCATGCCACCACTCAGGACTCCGGCAGTGACAATGTAACAGTGAGCGAAGTGGTTACTGAGGCTCAGAAAGAGGACCATAATGGTATGATCAAGGAGGTGTGGGCTGAACTAAGAAAAGTTGGTGAGTTCCTCCGAAATCTTGGGCAGAGAATCGAGTCCATCGAGGCGAAATTAAACGTTCAGGTGAAGGTCAAGGAAAGTCACAAAACGGTGAAAGAAAGTCAGGAAATAGTGGTTGAGGACAATAATGAAATATTGAGTGATGAAATAAAGGAAAGTGAAGTGTGTGTGAATGATGATAGTCGTAGTGAAAGGAAGAACTCTATAATTAAACATAAAATGAAGGAATCATTAGGGCCAATGATGGACGTCAATGGACTGAAAAAATCTCTTGAGAAACGCAATGTTGCTTTTACTGGTGAAGTTGGGAGGAGGTATGAGATGTTATACAAGGTATAGCTATCATTTAGTGAACTTATTGGGGATGACTTAGAAAGTGAATTGTTTAATAATGGATCATCCTAGACTGAAAATTTTGTCATGGAATGTTAATGGTTTAAGAAACAGGGTTACAGATGTTCATTGTTATGTGATGGCAAATGATATTGACGTTGTAGCTCTCCAGGAGACAGGGGATAGGAATGAAGGCTTATTGAAATTAAATGGCTATAAAGGGTTTCACCTCTTCGCCATAAATAACATGAGAGACGTCGATTTATGTTAAGAACTCCATACCAGCAGAGTTAGTAGAACCGCCATCAAAAACGCAAGATATAGAGAGTGTCTGTGTTAAATTATCATTAAGGGAAGGGGAATTTATTGTAGTTAATTTGTATGTATCCAGGAACTGCTTCGACGCTCACTATGTACCTGACTGCATTTATACTAATTCTTCACTGGTCATTGGGGACCTTAATGCTCGGCACACAAGCCTTGGGACAGTGGGTAGTATTAATGCTAATGGCGTCAAGTGGTTACAGTTTCTACAAGATCATCCAGATACCTGTCTCTTGGGAAACAATGAACCAACTCACATCAGGGGAGGACGGCTCGGCTATGCCTGCATTTTAAACTCTCAGGGGATTACGGGGGAGGCTCGGGTTGTTCGGGAACTACTTAGTGACCACTTTGCCTTGAACGTTGAATTACCACAGGGGAAAAACAAATCCACTTTCAAATGAAAAGACTAAATATTAATAAAAATATTAAAAATTATTTTATTCAAAATATGGGAGATTGGTATCAACAATATACGCCGCTCGGCATTGGTAGTTTTTACGAGGACATGGTCGAGAACATAGAGAAATTAGTACAGAGGGAAAATAACGGGGGCAGGGGTAGCAAGACGCATGGCCCTAAGAAACTTCAATATTCCAATGATCAGCAAGTTAAGAGGTGGGAGAGAATGCTACAGAGTGCACATAAAGAATGGTTAAGAAATGGAATGAGGGATGAAGAGAAAATTACAATGTTGGAAGTGTCTAGGGAATGCAGTCAGGTGAGGAAGGAGGCGCGGGACAGATACTGGCAAGACTTTGCTCAGTCCATTGGTAATACTAAGAACCTTAAAGACATATGGAGAGCAGTAAACAAAATCAGGGGTGGTAATCCCAAATTCATTGCTCACTCAGATCCTGGGAAGGTTGCTAATGAGTTAGTAGATAAATGGGCAAGTGCTGCTGGTATAGAGTCCTTACCTGCAAACACGAGAGCCACCATTGAGTCATGGGAAAATATTAGAAATGGAGTAACTTTATGTGGTTTAAATACAAGATCTGTAACATGCACTGAGATAACTCACGATGAGCTACTTGATGCTATAAAAAGTGGCAGTTCTACTGCTCCGAGGAAAGATGGAGTAACGTATGACATTCTTAATTATTTAGCCGGTATGAAACCTAGTCCCTTACTTGTTTTATTTAACATGAGTTATAGGGAGGGAAAGTTACCAAGAAAATCGAAGGAGGCTGTCATCATTCCTATCCCTAAGTCAAACGAAGGCTACAAGCCTGTCTCCTTAACATCCTGGTTTTGTAAAATGATGGAAAGGATTTTGTTAAATAGGCTACTCTACCTTGTAGGTGATAACATGTCTAATAATCTCTTTGGTTTTATCAAAGGCAAAAGTACTGCGGACTGTCTCTTAAAGTGTTTGTCTAATGTGGATGACAATTGTAGAGTTTTTGTTGATCTGCAAGCAGCATTTGATAAAGCCAATGGGGAAGTAATCTTATACGAATTAGCCAATCTATGAATAACAGGGATATTGCTACATTGGATAAGGGATTATTTACAAGGCAGAAAAGGTCAGGTGTATTACCAGGAATACATATGTCTGAGGAACGGATGTTTCAGTTAGGTACCCCCCAAGGAAGAGTTTTAAGTCCCACCTTATTCAATGTATTAATGAACAGATTAGCATCAGAGATGTATCTTCCAGGGGTCACGACGATCACGACGAGTAAAAATCCTGAAATAAATCATATCAGCACCTTATGTAAAGCCCGTCTGCATCCTCTAAAAGCAATGGTTTTTTTCTGGTAAAGGTGTTGGGGTACCTATCTTGCAGATGTTATACATAAGCACTGTTCGGTCCCTGATAGACTACGCAGCACCCGTTTTGTCTTACACAGGCCAAGGCAGAATTAAAAAAATAGAGCTGATACAGAACGAGGCTATGAGGATTATTCTTGGATGTCATAGAAATGCATTGATTGAAATAATGAGAATAGAATTAAATTTACAGAGTGTGTATGATAGAGTCCGTGGAACAAATGTTCCACGGAAATTGAAAAAAAAATCTGAAATTGGCCTCCCAGTCCACGAAATCTCATCTTGTCCAAACAGCTGCGTCCCAAAGAAAGGGAATTTACATAAACGAGTGCTTGACTAGAAAAAGACAGCACCTCCTCTACCGGCTGCATCAAATCCGTCAACAAAACCCAGACGCGATTCATCAGTGCTTCGTTAGAGATGGCTTGATTAAAGTTAGGAAAACATCTACAGGTAAAATGTTTACAAATACTAATGAGGATAACCTCAACACTTTCCTCAACCAATGTGGTCTGTCTAACTTTATTATCGCTCCCAATGAGTCAACATAATTAACCCCCTTGTCACCTAGTGCGGGCTAGGTATCCTAATTTCTTTTTGTTTCACTTTTTCAATTAATTTTTAATTTACCTTCTACTAGTCATTTTCTGGACACAATTAACCGAGTGCTTTAATATTTCTTCAGATCTTTTAAGTATACGGTCATAACTAAACTACTTTTAGTAAATAATCTTTAGCTTAAATTAACCTATGTTTATTACTCAACTTTTTTCTCTGATTTCATTTATTACCAAGGTTGCCTAGCCTCGCCATCCTCTCTTACTCCATTGTACCACTGGCTTTGCTTGTGTCTCATTCATGGAAATTATTTACTTACAGTGTACCTGAGAGTACCTATAAGCTACCTCATTTTTTTTTCTTTTTTTTCATCTTGTTTGTGTTTTGTATAGACTTGTTTATATATATTTTTCCCCTTTTATATCATAATTCTTTTTTGTAGTTTGCCATTCCTGCCTTGTATTCCTGCAACCATCCTTATTATGCAGGCAAGTTTAGACCCTGAACTAAACCTCTTATCCACTATCTATGACAATCATCACTTTAATGATCTGAACTGCAGATATTTTACAGCACATGATGTCAACAATGTATTAACACATAATCACAATATCTCTGTAATCAACTTAAATGTTAGATCCCTAGGTAAACACTTCGATGATGTTAGTGCCTTAATTGAAACTATTGACAACAAATTCACTAATATTATACTTACTGAAACGTGGTTGAAAGAGGATACTACTCAACTCTTTAACATGCCTAACTACTTGGCAATTCACAACTGTCGTCAAACTTAGAGAGGTGGTGGTACTGCTCTTTACTACCATCATGAACTAACATGCTTAAAAGTAATTAGAACTAGAGACTGCTGTGGGGAGTATATCTTCGCCAGTTTCAGAGTCAAGGGTACCGAGTCTATCCTGTCTGTGGGTGCAGTCTATAGAATTCCTAACACTGATGTGTCCGAATTCAATTCAAACCTTAGTAATCTAATACTCGATAACAGACTGAACAAAAACCATCTAATTATCGCAGGGGACTTTAATATTGACCTCTGCGAGCCTGAGCACCCTACTACTGTTAGCTTCCTCAACTGTATGAATTCCTGCTTCCTCATACCCTTAATCACTAGACCTACCAGAATCACTGATAGTACTGCCACGACTCTAGATCACATCTGGACCAACATACCCTCTCCGCTTACTTCAGGTATAATCACCGATAGCACTACAGACCATTACCCCACATTTCTCTTAACTAACATTAACAAACCACCTCTAGAGTCAAGGGAGATAAGTTTTAGGCTGCACAATGAATCTGCTATAGACAATTTTATAACTGCTGCTGATAATGTCAACTGGGAGTCAGAGTTAGGTAACATAGGGGACATCAACCTAGCAGTACAATCTTTTCTTCAAAAAACTCTAAGCCTTTATAACACCCACTGTCCTTTGCTTACAAAACAAGTCACTACCAAAAGGCTAAACAATCCCTGGCTTACAAAGGGAATACTTAAATCCATTAATATAAAACATGACCTTGAGAAGAAGTATAGGCTAGGAACCGTCTCCAAAGAATTCTCAAAGAATTACTCTTTACTGCTATCTAAGATAATTAGACGAGCCAAAACTAAATACTACGAAAATAAATTTACCCAAATAAAGAGCAACATTAAAAAAACTAGGAGCACAATTTCACAAATCTTGGGATCAAAGAAGATTTTAAACAACAAACCAACACTCCTGTCTAATAACGATGGTCACCTTTCAGCCTCTGATTCTGCTATTGAGTTCAATAGGTTCTTCTCTTCCATTGGGTCATCCCTTGCAAATGATATTCCATCTTCCAGTACTGATGTTAAGGACTACCTTACAGGTAACTATCCACAGTCTCTGTACCTAAAGCCTACTAATTCCACTGATCAATGAGATAATCCTTTCCCTTAAAACAAGTCTAGTGCCCTTGAGGAGATTCCGACATTAATTTACAAAAAAGCCTCCATCCTTAGCCCCTGCAATTGCATTGCTCTTCAACAAGTCACTTGAACTCCAAACCTTTCCAGATATTCTAAAAAAGCGAGAGTAACCCCTGTCCACAAATGTGGTGATCTCACAGATGTTAACAACTACAGACCTATTCAATCCTGCCTAACTTATCAAAAATTTTTGAAAAACTAATCTACAAGCAGCTTTACTCTTATCTAGCCAAGCACAATATACTTAGCTCTTGCCAATATGGCTTCAGACCTAAAAAAGCACTAACGATGCACTTATTATATGATTAACTTAATTCATGCAGCTCTTGATAAAAATGAGTTCCCTGTTGGGTTATTGTGGACCTGCGTAAGGCTTTTGACACTGTCAACCACCAAAACCTTCTTCTTAAATTACATCATTATGGAGTCAGAGGACTCTCCCTGCAATACCTCAAATCTTACCTTACTGACAGGCTCCAGTATGTTTCTGTGAACAATTCAATTTCTCCTACCCTACCCATCAACATTGGTGTTCCTCAGGCAGCATACTTGGCCCTCTCCTCTTTCTCATCTATATTAATGACCTTCCAAATGCCTCCCACACCTTAGACCAATTCTATTTGCTGACGACACAACCTTCATTTACTCCAGTCCTGACCCCCTTGCTCTAAATGCCACAGTAATACCGAGCTAAATAAAGTCCATCTTTGGCTACTGCCAACAAACTCACCCTTAACATTGACAAAACTTTCTATATTCTGTTTGGCCAAAATCCTCTAATCAAAAAATCTCAAGATAAACGTTATGAACAATAGTGGGCTTGCTATGGGGAACTGGTACTATTAAGGGTAAGGGTAAGTGAATACAGGTATCAAAATGGGAGAATAAAAGGCCCGGCCCCAAAGTAAATATCCACATAATAAATGCTTGCTACTAAACCCGGTTAGTCTAGGAATAGATTATTGTACTCCCACACAGGAAAAAGGGATACTCTGTTCAAACTTACTTATTTATTAACCCCTTAACACCCCCCATACACAATCACACCAATAACAATGTAATACTAACTTTACCACACAATCTTTACGTTAAAAGCCTTGGTCCACATAGACAGGATACAAGGTTTTACACTGAAAGCAAGCTAGGGTAAAGCTCTACTATAAAACACTTGAGTAGTCTGCTTAGGGTAGGGGACCACGTGTTTACACTGGGACCCCGTTAGCATAACAGTAAGATAAACACTTAAAAACACTTACTACACCCCAGGTATACTACTCTACCATAGAACAAGGTATGCCACAATATAACCAAAAAAATAGCAAAGAAGACTTAACCAGACGAAGATACAGAAATAAATAAATAAGAGGAAGGAGAGGCACTTCCTTCCACCACAGTCAGCCGCAGAGAAGGGCGAGCTAGTCTCTCGTCTCCTCCTCCGTGACTAATGCTGCCGGCAGACTGTTCAACTAATCATACCGGCGCCCGATACAAAGTTTACTCAGGTTTACTTACAAATGATTAGACAGTATTAGTAAACATAGTTGGTGCCTATTTTATTATTTAATAATCAACCCCAAGCTCAATCTTTAAATACTCTTTGAGAGACAAGACTAGTCTTACGACTGGCAGGGAAGATACGACAAATGCAACTCGCATGCGTTTTACTCTATGGTAGCTCAATAAGCTCAAATTTTGACCTCTGGTTTCCCTCTAAAGAACCCGAGTCGTAACACTCCTCCCCCCTCAGAGAAAAAAAAAATGTGACTACTAGAATAGTAGTCATATTTTTTGTAAGAGTATACTGAATAAAATGGAAATCCACGACATAATAAAATCAACCAAACAACAATTTCTGTCAAAAAAAAATACAAGGGAATTCTCTGAAAGAAAA
>WNGS01003286.1:17008-38606 GCA_020271785.1 Procambarus virginalis
CAGTCTTCCACTGGCAGATGTTAAGGCCGGGCCACATATAAAATTACAAAAAAAAAAAGAAAAAAAAGAATGACTGCGTGTTTGATAATCTGTGGTAAGGTAAGGAAGAGACATAAAACACAATAATAAACAAATGCTCTTTAATAACACTAAAAACAAATTGAAATAAAGGCAAAAACTCTTGGCTTAATGGGCAGAAAACAAGTGGAAAAATAACTGAACATAAAACTGGATTACGTTAAAGGGAGGGAAGTGACATTAAAACAAGCAAAAATAATATTAGTGCTGGGAATATATGCGCTAGCTAAAACCTCTATTTGATCACACGAGGTGAGTCACTTAGGTGTTCATAGCAGAGAGCACTAGATATCTGGTGAGAGAATGCTGGGCGGTCCTGACATGGCTTGCGAGGAATGTGATTGGCGTGGAGCTGGAGTGGTGTGTTGTTGAACGGCCAATGAGAATGCAGGCGTCCAGTAACAAGTGTGTTTGTCTGGGACTGTAGCAGTCGGCGCGACCAGGTGTGCAAAGTGGGGGGAAGAGGGAGTTGCAGGTGCGTGTGGCTGTCTTGATATATACGTTAAGCCACTATAAACGTATCTTGCATATTGTTGAGAACGTGACGATGAAGATATAGCAGGCTAAATCTCTGGGAAGAGATTATCGTCACAACTCTCCCCGAAGCCTGCGGTTCTGGTAGGAGTCACGTTCACGGGAGGTAGAGTGGGAGGTGGAGCTGCCTCTACCTCATGCACTCTGGAGAGGGCGTCAGCGATGATGTTATCAGGCCCCTGATGTAGCAGATCTTTAATTGAAGCCTTGAAGATATAAAGCCCATCGCAGCAGACGTTGGTTATTAATTGGGCTTGATGTAGGAATCTCAGAGGGTTGTGGTCCGAATAGATGGTAGTGGACCTAGCACCGTGCAGATATGGTGCAAAGTGTTGTAAGCTCAGGACGATGGAGAGGAGTTCCTTCTCTATAGTACTATAGTTTTTTCTGATGAGGCTTCAACTTGCAACTGTAGTAGCTGACAGGTAGAACCTCCTCGCCTCGCTGCTGCATTAAGACACTTCCGATGCCGGTACCACTGGCGTCGACATGGAGGATGAAAGGCTTCTTGATATCTGGTGAGGCGAGAATAGGATTAGAACAGAGGAGGAATTTGAGTTGTTCGAAGGCAACGGTTTGCTCCCTGGTCCAATTATACCGTTGCTTGGGACTGGTTAAGGTGATTAAGGGGTTGCAACAGTGCTAAAGTTCTTCACAAACCTACGGTAATAGGAAGCAAGACCAAGGAAGCGCAGGAGCTGCTTCCTGGTAGTAGGCTGTGGATACTGTTGGATTGCTTGAATGTGGATATTTAACGGAGCCAGGCTGCCACTCCCTATAACATGACCCAGGTACCGCACTTTACCTTTCGCGAAGGTGGACTTGCCCAGATTGATGGTGAGGCCGGCTTTCAGGAGCTTGTAGAACAATCGTTGTAGCTGGAGCAGGTGTTCGCTCCAGGTGTTGGATGCTACAACGATATCATCCAAATAGGCGTAGGTGTTGTCCAAGCCCTGGATGACGCGGTTGACAGCTCTCTGAAAGGTGGCCGGGGCATTGCAGAGTCCAAAGGGAAGGCGGTTGTACCTGAAAAGCCCGAAAGGGTTATAAAGGCAGACAGTTCTTTAGCTCGCTCCGTTAAACTCACCTGGTAATAGCCCTTGAGTAAGTCTACCTGAGACAGGTAGCGGGCATTACCAATGGCATCAAGTATGTCGTCTATCCTAGGTATTGGGTAGGCGTCCTTCACGACACTGTTCAACTTCCTATAATCCGTGCAAAGACGGATTTTGCCGTGAGGTTTGGGTACCAGGATGCATGGTGAGGCGGGCTCAGGGGGTAGCCAGTCCATGGTCCAAGAGATACTGTACCTCAGCACGCATGACTTCCGTTTTGCTAGGGCTGATTCGGTAGAACGGTTGGCGAATCGGCTGGGTGTCAGGTAGCAGTTGGATGTCGTGCCGAGTCACAGTACACTCTTGGGGATCATCTCGAAACAACTCCTGATGTTCTCTGATGAGTTTGATGAGTGAAGCACTATTATCGTCCTGAAATGATTGTGAAGGTCAGTAAGGATTTCCGAATTAGAAAGCGCTGTCTCAGTGTCAGTGTTTTCGGAAGGAGAAGCAGGGAAGGTCTCACTGTGGTATATGGACCTGTAAATGAGAATAGGTGGTTAACACAGTGGGAGGAACCCCTGGTAAAGTTGAGCAGATTGATGTGGCACAGCTGGGTCTTCCGCCGCCTATCGGGGGTCTCGAGAACGTAGTTGAAGTTGTTCCGGCACTCCTTAACACGGTAGGGTCCTGAGAACCTGTTCTGTAAAGGAGAACCTGGGATAGGGAAATAGGCAAGAACTAAGTCTCCCGGTTTAAACTTCCTTACTTGGCAGTGCTGGTCGTAACGAGTCTTCATCCTCTCTTGGGCTTTCTGTAGGTTGTTGCTAGCAAAGGAATGGACCCTCTCTAGAATGTGTCGGAGGTTTTGAAGATACTGGGGCACATTCTGATGCTCACTGAAGGTGGCATCACGTAGAGAATCCTTGAAAGCCTTGAGAGGTGTACGGCACTTACGTCCGTAGAGCATCTCATAAGGAGATACTCCTAGTGACTCGTTGGGAAGACTTCTGAAAATACACATAATGAGATCAAGTTGCCTATCCCAATCCTTTGAGGTCTCATTGCAAAACTTTTTTAAGAGTGCCTTGATAGTCTGATGACTACGCTCGAGAGAACCCTGTGAAGCAGGATGATAGGGGCTGGACAGTACCTGTTTGATGTTGAACTCCTCCAGAGTCCGTTTGAAGAGATCACTGGTGAAGTTGGTGCCACAGTCGCTCTGAATCTCCCTCGGAAATCCATACTGGGTGAAGATTTTCAATAAATTCTTCACCACTGTAGCAGCCGTAATGTTTTTCACTGGAACTGCTGGGGAATCTGGTGGTAGGACACAGGATAGTTAAGATATAGGCGTTGCCTGCACTGGTCCGAGGCAAAGGACCAACACAGTCAATAATAAGTTTGTGGAACGGTTCCTCAGGCACCTGGATGGGTATCAGTGGTGCTCTGGGAATGGAAACGTTCGGTTTCCCGGCTAACTGACACACGTGGCACAGTTTGACATGATTCTTTACATCGTTAACCATACCTGGCCAGTAGTAGTCTTGTCGAATTCCATGGTAAGTCTTGTTGAACCCGTAGTGTGACAATGCTCCGTGGGCCAGGTGTAGAATCGTGGGCCGCAGGCTGGTAGGAATCACTAGTTGTTCAACGTCTGCCCAATCGTCCTCGTCCTTCAGTTTACTGGGTCTATACCTGCGATAGAGTAATTCGTTCTCCATAAAGAACCCAGGAACACTGTCGGATTGGGTTCAGCCTGAAAGAATAATGGTGTCAAGGTAAGATCATCTCTCTGTAACTTACGGAACTCCAAAGCGGTCAGATTAGGGGGTAGTTCGAAGGGTCCTGAGGGACAGCGGTAGCAGTAGAGTCAGCTGGCTGTGGTCGTGCAGCTTGAGCACGGGTGGTCACCATAACAGGAGGAGAACCTTCATCACTCTCTTGAACCTTTGCTGGAACATGCTCAAAAATCGGGTTATCCAACACAGAGTTGCTCACCTGGGATATGTCCTTGACGATCAGGTTGTTTGGTTGTTGGTCTTCTGCCAAGTCGTTGCCCAGGAGAAGTTGCACTCCAGGCATGGGAAAAGGCTTTTCCCTGACGGCGACTTGGACTTCACCGTCACGAAGGGACAATCTAGGTAAACTCTGGCAAGAGGATAAGGAGTTGTAGCAGTAAGGTCAGTGATGAATACAATCTCTCCTGTGTAGGCGACGTTGGGCAGAGCTGATTTCAAGACGATCGATTGTAGAGCCGCTGTGTCCCGCAGGATCTTAAGT
Source organism: Procambarus virginalis (assembly GCA_020271785.1). NCBI lineage: Eukaryota > Metazoa > Arthropoda > Malacostraca > Decapoda > Cambaridae > Procambarus > Procambarus virginalis. Next base: position 20,959 of record WNGS01003286.1, read on the forward strand.
CCAAACGTCCCTCTGAATCTGAACCTTGGATAGTGATAGTTCCTGGATATAGATGCTTGCTAAAGAGAGAGAGATCATTAGCATGAACACCAACATTCATTACAGGCTTACCGGACTTAGGGTGAGTAGGTTTGGGCTTAGGAGGAGGTTCTAGTTACCTTTTGATTGGGACTTACCACATTTTTCTATGGTATGTCCATAGAGTCGACAATACCTGCAGTACAGTTGAGAGGTACCTTGATCTGGGCTCGCTTTCTCGTAACTGTACCAAGACTTCTTGCTGGTAGGTTCTGGTGTCAGCCGGTGGATGAGGCTGTAAGTGTCAGCTGACTTCGCGCACTTCACCAAATCGGTCTCTTCTTTGTCTGCTAAGTATAGGCGGACAGGAGGAGGTACACGTCTCAAAAATTCTTCAACCAGTATGAGGTTGACAAGCTCTGGAAAAGTAGAGACATGTGCTGCCTCCAGCCATTTCATGAAATATCTCCGTTTGGTGTTAGCAAATTCTAAGAAGGTGGTGGTACTTGCCTTGACGTAGTCACGGAACTTTCGTCGATAGCTTTCAGTGGAGAGAAGGTAGGCGTCCAACACAGCTTGCTTCAAGGTGGTGTAGTCGTTTTCTGATGCCAAAGTGCTGAGTGTGACGGCTGCTCTACCTGTTAAATGTACTCGGAGAAGGGTAGGCCATTGGTCGTCAGGCCAACTAAGTTGATTAGCAAGGGTCTCAAAAGTAGTGAAGAAAACATCCACCTCCGTTTCTATGAACGGGGGCATTAACTTACTTGCATGGGAGACATTGAAACTGGGAGGAAGACTAGCTGCAGCTTGCTGGAGTTGAGCTTGGTGTGCAGCGTCCCTCGTGAGTTCTCGGTCACGACATTCTAGAACTGTTTCTGCCTGCCGTTTGTCGTGTTCACGTTGTATCTCGAGTCGCTGTTTGTTTAAGGCCAACTCACGTTCACTTTCTTGTTTTCTTCAGTGCGGCCTCTCTCTCTTGCTGTCCTTTGAGGAGTAGGGCCTCCCTTTCACTTTCTTCTCTCCGGATGGCAGCTGCACGCTCTTGTTCTTCCTTTCTGATGGCAGCTTCACGCTCTCTGATTGCAGCTGCTTCCTGTTGCTGCTCCCGCTCGATCTTACCAAGTTCTAGCTTGAGCTTTATTGCTGTCAAATCATGCTTTCTGAAATGGTATGTTGTTCATGAGTATAGAATCTATAATACCTTCATCCGCAAGATAATCAAAATTATATTATGTATGGCATACTTGTTGGCGCCAGGTGGAACTTCCAATTGATACTCGTGTGCAAGAGTTATCAATTCGACCCTTTTAGCATGACGCAATTTCTCTATTTCACCTTCTGATCTGCCTTGAAAGTTTGGATATCGAAACATGGTAAATAAATGAGACACGAATATACTGTGAGAATATTGTGAATGTCAAAACAGGAAACGTGGCAACTGATACCTATCCTGTGGGGAATTATTAATAATTAAAGTTAATTCAAGATGGTAAATGATTAAAGTCGCAGGAAATCTTGTACCTGGTACTCACTGTGGGAGGATAAAGGCAAGAAAATCCTACTAATTAGTTTAAACTGAGTTTAAAAGACAAGTGAAACACTAAATGGCTTCAAAATAAATGAGGTAGTCCAAAAATGTAGTCATACCTTGCCAAGTCACTATAGAACATAAGCAAAGGTACCCACTGAAATTGAATATGGTATTTACAGAATTAGCGAACTTCGTGCTCAAAAGAAAGAAAGCTAATTCCCTACCTTGAGTAAATACCATCAATTCTGACCAACGAGTAGGGGTGCGAGAGTCAACTGGTGACGAGAACTATCGGCGAGGTCCCAACTCGCCAATAAGGTGGGAGTTGACCCTGAGCAGCCGTGGAGTGCGGACGTGTCCCTCCGTGACTGCTGGGGTTGTTGGCTGTTTGGTCGCCAGGTGGCGGGGCGTCGCTGCCCTCCCAGTGTTGTTGCCTGGCTGGCTGTTTGCTGACGTGGCGGAACTGAGCTACGATGGGGGTCCCCCTCCCACCTGTACTGCGGGCTCAGTCTGTGGGCCTGGAATTTTCAGCCGGGCTGGGTACCCAGAGATTGCACGGGTGTGTGAGATGCTGAATGTTCCTGTGACTGACATTTACGGAGTCGAGCTGGTGACGGCACGTCGAGTGATAGTAAAGTTCACTGCGGAGTTGGCATATCGCGACTTTCTCCGTCGTTACGAGGGGCGGACATTACCCCTGCCGGATGGTGCGGGCACTGTTTCAATCTCTGATAGGAGTGGTGCCCTCACCTACGTCAGCGTGCATGGGGCTCCATTGGAGTTTCCGGAGGGTCTGCTCCGGCGGTACTTCGGCCGTTTTGGCGCAGTGGTGAGTGTGCGGGTGAATGTGGTATCTTCGAGCCCACTTAAGGGTGTGAGGACGAACATTCGCACCCTGGGCATGAGGCTCCGGGAGGATATTCCGTCCTCTGTGCGTCTGATGGGTTACACCGTTCGTGTGTTTTACGCCCGCCAGCCTCGGACGTGTTATCGTTGTGGCCTGTTGGGCCATCAGGCTGCTGACTGTTCTGCGCCGGCCGCTGCACCCGTGAACCTCTTCAGTGAGGAGGATTTTCCACCGCTTCCTGTGGAGGAGGGTTCTGTGGATATGGACGACTCTCCGGCCGAGGATGTGCCCCCTGTGTTGCCTGATGCGCCCCTGTGGTGGTGGCTTCTCCTCCGGAGGTTGTGTCATCGCCTGGTGATCGTCCTGCTCCAGCTAGTGTCTCTGGGGTTCTTCAGCCTCCCTTCTGCTCGAATCCCCCGTCTTCCTCTGCTGCATCTGACCCGTCCCTGCACCCTCGCCGTCTGTTCCGGCTCTGCTGGGTGATGGGGTGGGTCCGGCGCTTCCTCCTGTGTCTGGCCTGGTGCCCCATGTGGTTGGGGATGCTGCAGTACTGCGGCGTGCGTCGGTTCGCACGGCTTGTGTTGCGCGTGTGTCTGAGTCGGCCTCCGGGTCTGATGATCTGCGGCCCGAGCCTAAGCGTTCCCGGCGTTCGTCGTCTGCATGGGCAGACGTTGGCGATTTCGACGCTTGTGAGTCTGCCGGCGACGGAGGGGTGGCTACGGTTGCGTTGCGTACTACGGTGACGGCGGAGGTGCATTTGCCAGAGGATGCCTGTGCCGGTATTTCGGCCTCCACTTCCGATATGGTGTCTGCGGTTCCTGCTTCGGGTGCATCGCCTGCCTCGGATGGCTCCGGTTCTTCGTGGGGGGTGGTACCCCCTGCTGAGGTCCGTGGTGAGCGGGGTGGCCTGGTGATGCTGTTGAAAAAGACTGCTCGCTCTGGAGATTCTGTGACCCCTGCCTCGGTCCCCGTTTCATCGACTGCGGTTTCGACGCCTCTTCCATCTCGACCATCTCTTCAGTGTCTCCTGCGGTCTCGGTGGAGGTATTGCCTTCTCGTCGCTTGTCCCCTGCTCCTGTGCTTCCGGCGACGCGGCCGTCTCGGCAGCCCTCGTACGCTTCATCGGTGTCGTCTGCTACATCGGAGGGCGTGGCTTGCGCTCCCAAGCCTCGTTATGCGACTTGTGCCTTTGAACTTCGGGACTGGCCGTTTCCGCCTGATCTGGAGATTCCAGAGTTTATGCCGGGCCCGCGGCGGCTGGGGGGTCGTCCCCCCACCGACAGGGAGTATTTGATTTGGGAGGCCTATAAGATAAAGTATCCTTGGGAGTCATTCCCTGATAAGTATCTTCCTGCATAACCAATGATTCCTTTTTGTATTGTGGGTTGTGGGTTGTGTGCATGGTTGTGTGGTGTGGGTCGGGTGTGTGAGTGGGTGGGGCGGGTTTTGTTTCCCGGTCCCTGCGTGCTCCGGTTTGTGGTTGTGGGTGAGGTGTGTGTATGTGTCCGGTTCCTGTGAGGTCCGGGGTTTGGTTGGTGTGTGTGTGTCTGATTGTGGATGGCATGTTTTTTTCTTATGTTTTGTGGATTCTTGGTGTTATGTTGTTTGTGCGCTTGTTGGTGTAGTGCTGAGTGCCCTTCAGGCTGTTGGCATGGCTCGGTCTGGGTGTATGCTTTGTCGTGGTTTGCCATTTTGTTGTATACTTGTATTCTTTTCTAATTATTATTGTTATTTTTCTTATTATTATGGTTCCTTTTTCGTTTTCTGTTGGTGCCTCTCCGTGTATGTTTGCGGTGCTGGTAGCCTTGTTCTGTTTATTTAATGTTTTGGAGTCATTTCTGTGTTGTATTACGCTATGTTTGTCTTCCTTGTTGTAATTTTGTTTGTATTTATTGTTGTACTTTGTTTTGTAATTGTTGTAATTTGTTTTGTATTTATTGTTATTTTGTGGTCGGCCCTTCCGGCCAGCGTTTTTGTGTTTATGTACTTGTAAATGTCCTAAATGTCCTTTATGTTTTTGCATGTTTGTGCTTTATTGTTATGTTTGTTGCATTTGTTGGTTTTTATTGTACTTATAAGCATGCTTGCATGTAAAAATATAAATAAAAAAAAAAACTCGCCAATAATAGTCCGTGCTAGAGGATCTTTGGCCCTCTTTTTCCTCCTAGAGTCGGATTGCAGAAATTAGGTGCTATTGACCCGGAGACAGACCACAGTACCAGGGTACCTATGTGATAATCTGTCAAAAATGTGAGAAATATCTGAGGGACAAAAGATGTTAAACACGGGTAATAACACGGAAGGGGGAGACGACCAATTAAGAGTATGACTGCGGCCTACAGTCACCACGTAATCCAAAGTTGTCTCACACTCACCATATGCTACTCCCGTAATGCACAATATACACAGCACCATAGGAATAAATAAAATGATTAATGTAAATATTGAAAGCAAGGGAATGAAAGCCAAGTACGCTTACCACAATTACCAATACCTGAGTGCAGCTCCTAGGACAGGCCCCCAATTATATGTGACGGTAAAGTAGTGGAGTATGGTGGTCGGCAGTATTCCTCTGGCAGATGTTAAGGCCGGGCCACATATAAATATTACAAAGAAAAAAAAAGAGAAAAAAAGAATGACTGCGTGTTTGATAATCTGTGGTAAGGTAAGGGAAGAGACATAAAACACAATAATAAACAATGCTCTTTAATAACACTAAAAAACAAATTGAAATAAAGGCAAAAATCTTGGCTTAATGGTGCAGAACAAGTGGAAAAATAACTGAACATAAAACTGGATTACGTTAAAGGGAGGAGAAGTGACATACAATAACAAGCAAAATAATATTAGTGCTGGGAATATATGCGCTAGCTATAAACCTCTATTTGATCACACGAGGCGAGTCAACTTAGGTGTTCATAGCATGAGAGCACTAGATATTCTGGTGAGAGAATGGCTGGACGTTCCTGACAATGGCTTGCGAGGAATGTGATTGGCGTGGAGCTGGAGTGGTGTGTTGTTGAACGGCCAATGAGAACGCAGGGCGTCCAGTAACAAGTAGTTTGTCTGGGACTGTAGCCGTCGGCGCGACCAGGTGTGCAGAAGTGGGGGGGAGGAGGGAGTTGCAGGTGCGTGTGGCTGTCTTGATATATACGTTAAGCCACTATAAAACGTATCTTGCATATTGTTGAGAACGGGACGATGAGAAGATATAGCAGGCTACATCTCTGGGAAGAGATTATCGTCACAATAGTGAGAGGAGAGCAGAGTTAGGAACATAATATCTTATTTTAAAGAGTATACCAACTGTTTTAGAGACTTTCTTAGTTATGTGTTGAATGTGGGTGCTGAAGTTGAGTCTCTTGTCTAGAAATAGGCCAAGAAACTTTCCATCAATTTTATTACTGATGTTAATGTTGTCTATCTGTAGCTGAATTGCATTCGATGATTTGCTTCCAAATAAGATGTAGTAGGTCTTTTCTATGTTTAGTGTTAGTTTGTTAGTTGACATCCATAAGTGGACTTTTTTTAATTCATTATTCACAACATTATTTAGTGTATGTGGGTTGGGGTCTGAATAGATGAGGGTAGTATCATCAGCAAACAATATAGGTTTAAGAATATTAGAGACATTAGGCAGATCATTGCTAAATATATAAGAAATAGAAGAGGTCCTATGATGCTGCGCTGTGACACTACAACAGTCATTGATAGAGTGGAAGTGGTTGTATCATTGATGGTTACACATTGGTGTCTGTCACTAAGATAGGATCGGATGTAGTCCAGGGCAAGGCCTCGGATTCCATAATGCTGGAGATTAGGTAAGAGGTAGTTATGATTAACAGTATCAAAGGTTTTTCTTAGGTCAATGAAAAGTCCAATCGGAAACTCATTTTTGTCAAGGGCTGAGTAGATTACGTCAAGGAGACTAATGATTGCATCATTGGTGCTCTTTTGGGACCGGAAGCCAAACTGGCAGGGGCTGAGTATGTCGAATTTTACGAGGTAGGAATAGAGCTGTTTGTAGATAATTTTTTCAAATATTTTTGATAGAATGGGTGGATTTGATATTGGTCTATAATTGTTTATGTCCGCCGGATTACCTCCTTTATGGACTGGCGTTACTCTTGCTTTTTTTAAGGATATCAGGGAAGGTGTGACACTCTATAGATTTGTTGAACAGTCATCAATCAATCGCCCCAAAAAAATTAAGGAATATCTTGTTACCAGTTATCCCAAAGATTATCCTCTTGATAGAGCTTGTAAACTTGAAGGGGTCTACAAGGCAAAACGGATACATAAGGACGGTCAACCACTCAACAGGATCATCATTGTTTGGAAAGGTAGTGACCCTCCCCCTGAACATTACACCTTCTTTGGACATTTCATCCCATCAAGTCCTATCAGACCTTGGGTATCCCTCCCTGTTTTTTGTTTTAAGTGCCACGGTACTCATCATGTCTCTAAGTACTGTCAACATGACCCTGTGTGTGGGCTCTGTGCTGAAAACCACGATACGAGGCAGTGTCCTCACAGGGACCCCCCTACCCTTGAGGATGGGGAGGCAGCCTCTCCTCCGGTCCAGAAGAGTCTCAGGTATTCGCATGAAGGCGTAGATGTTTGGCATCGTGGCTGCCCTCGACGCCCCAGCCTCTCTAACATGAGCAGTAAGCCAGAGGCGTCTGGTCCAGTTGCAGGAGGTATTCAGTAGGAAGCTCCTGATGTCACCTCTGATGAGCAGTTTCCAACCATCGTCGGACTAAAGCAAACAAGCAAAGATACAGAAGAAATTGACTGGTTAAAAATGAAAATTACTTAATTGGAAATTAAAATAAAAACATTAGAGACGAATCTGCCCGGTGATAGTGGTGACGTGAATCATGCTAGCGATAGTGATCAAGTAAATTCTTCCAACGCCAGTAGTGATGCGAGTGATAATCTTTTAGCTGTTGAGGCTACGCCACCTATCTCTACGGAACGTGAGTGTCAAATCTCCAAGGGGAATGGTGTTAGAGTAGTCATTGATCCCTCACTGACACCCCCACTAGATAATGAAGAAACCCTTGAGGTGGTTACAGGTAGAGGTTTTAAGGAAGCACTAACTCCTACTCTGGTGAAACGCATCCTAAGCAAAAGTGATATTACTCAAGACACACGCAACAGAGTTGGTTATGTTGTCAAAGTGATTAACGAGCTTAAATATTACCTTAATTCCCTTGATACCTAACCATGCCTCATCAAACAAAAACAATTAAGTTTCTTTCTTGGTACATTCGAAGTGTTTATCTTCGGATAAATGACGTAATCTTGTATGCTAAAATGAAAGACGTGGATGTGACTTGTTTACAGGAACCATATACGTCCACAACTATCAAGAAGGTAGTATCCACCCAGGATACCTGGGTATATAGCATACAACAACAGTATTGGAACTGGTCTACTCACGGATGTTAAGAGTGGATTAATCTGCAAACTAATTAAAAATCACAGGAGTGATAGTATACATTACAAAAAATTCAAATTACAAACTGCCAATAGCCATTTCCTACTGTATAACATATATGGACGATGTAGTGTACTTAAAGCAGACTTGCTACTGAAACCTCCAGGTAACACAGCTATGCTATGTATGGGTGACTTTAATGCTCGTCACACTGCTCTTGGTGATGTTCAGTGTAACACTAATGGAAGGGTCTTCTTGAAATACCTTACTGATCATAATATTACTGTGCATGATACTGATAAACAAACCCATTTATTGGGAGGTAGGCTGGATTATGTGATTGGCTTAGCAGATAGGAACGTCAACGTTAAGCTCATCCCAGAACTAGTAAGTGATCATTTTGCAATATACTGTGAATACAATGTAGCAGATATTAGGTCCAATCCTCATGCTAGGGTTAAAATTAACATTCCAGACAATCTTAAACCGCACTTCAAGGCTTATGTACACAAGTGGTACACTGGGTATACACCTGTATCAGTGGACCACTTTAAGGCTTATGTACACAAGTGGTACACTGGGTATACACCTGTATCAGTGGACCACTTTAAGGCTTATGTACACAAGTGGTACACTGGGTATACACCTGTATCAGTGGACCACTTTAAGGCTTATGTACACAAGTGGTACACTGGGTATACACCTGTATCAGTGGACCACTTTTACAATGATCTTGTCAGTATCATTACCGGTTATTATGATACCTGGGTTAAATCAAGGAAAAAAAGAACACTCATTCTTCCTCATAGACAGAGGATCCTATTATTATTGCAGAGCGAGCTAAAGTGCTTCAGCTGCTGACTGTTATATACGAGACAAAACAGCTGACAATTTACTTGCATTCCTCAATGCCAACAGAGTTTTTCGCGAGCTTAAGAGTCAAGTTAAGGGCACATATTGGGAACAATTCCTACAAGGTATTAATAGAACCACAACATTATCGGAAATGTGGAACAAAATTAAAAACATTACCAAACCTTCAGCCCCAGTCCAGATTCATCATACTCATACAAAATATGCTGACATGCTCCTAGCTCAATGGTCTAGTGTCTCACAAATTTCTTCCTATCCCCCAGATATACAGCAGCATTTAAATCATTCCAACATTAACAGAAACTTTAATATTGAAATAGCACGCTCCTCATCAGATTTATCAGATCAGTTTGCTATAACCCCCTTTCAATTAACATCAGCATTAGGAAAACTTAAACAAACTGACCCTGGTGAGGATGGTATATCTTAAAACACCTTGAGCTTACGGAATGATGTCCCTAGCCACCCTCTGCTTGACCTCTATCAAATGAGTCTCTCATAAGGTATCTTGCCAAAGAAATGGATACGAAGTCTCATAATACCAATTCCTAAACCTGACTCTCAAATATTCAGACCCATTTCCTTTACATCTTGCATGTGTAAAGTTTTGGAGAGAATTGTTCTCAATCGTGTCATGTTTCAGGTCAAAGAAAAACTGGCTCCTAACTTGTATGGGTTTATGCCCAAGTGTAGCACACAAACATGCTTTGCTGAATATTTTGTAAACTCCCAGGATGGGACACAGGCAGCCTTTATTGACCTAAAGTCAGCTTTCGATGTAGCGAATGGCGAAATAATATTAGAGCAACTTGCTGAATTTGGAATCAAAGGTAATCTTCTGAGTTGGATAAAGAGCTACCTATCCAACAGGCATGCTAGTGTCCTATTTAAAGGAGTTAATAGTACAAGAACAGATGCATTCGAACTAGGCACACCTCAAGGTGGTGTCCTAAGCCCTATGCTCTTCAATATACTTATGCACAAACTTATCCATGACATACCTGTACAACCTACTGAAACTGTTATATGTTATGCTGATGATATTTGTATTATGGCACACAGTAAACCAAGGCTACAAGTGTTACTTGATGTATTCTCCAAGAAAGTAGTAGAATGTGGCCTCATAATCTCTGTTGATAAAACAAGGGTTCTTATTCCCCTTTCTCTTCATGTTAACTATACTATTAATGGAGTGCCCGTGGAGACTTGTGAGTCTTATAAATATCTTGGAGTCGAGGTTAATGATACAAATCTCATCAGCAACCTGCGCAAAAAACTTGTTGAGCGTCTTAAACCTCTCAAAACTCTTGTTGGCAAAGGAATTGGCATTAACATAAAATATGCTCGTAGTTTTTATATTGCCTTTATATGATCTGTTGTTGATTATTATGCCTTGCATCTTCTTAATTTTTCTCTTAAACAATTACAAGGCCTAGATGTAGTACAGAATGATTGATTGATTGTTGCCGCCGAAGGCGGCTAGTTTATTGTGCACCCCATACTCATCCTGTGACCGGTTGCGCAAAAAGCATTACAGAGGGCACAAACGGTCTTTATCAGACCTCATCTTAGATTATTACATAAACAATTTCATCTATCCTTCACACCTTATAGTTACAATGTCAGCTAGTTACAGAGAAAGTGCTATTTCAAGAGCTATATATTTACAGTAAGTCATCATACATTAATGGTTGGTCTTATCGCTAATACATAATAGTTTGACCAATGGGGATATTACAGAGTCATAGGGGAGCTTCTGTTTATTATTAGTCCTCACAATACACTACTTGTTTCTGAATCTCATATGTCGTTCATCTACTGGAAGCGAAATGTGAATACAGTGCAAGGATTTCACGTAATTTATACATGGTAATAAGATAGGTTGCCATATCATACAGAGTGAGCTTAGATTTATCTCTAAATGGCTCAATTTTACTACAATCCAAGATATAGTGTTCGAGTGTGTGTCCCTGTCTTTGTCCACACACTTTACACTTTACTTCATCTGGATCCCTATACAAGCCGAACTGCCAGAGATACTTGTAGCCAAGTCTTATACGAGCTGTGACAACATCTGTTAGTCTACTAACTTTGTTACTTGCCCCATACACATGTTTTACTTCACACATTTCATTGTGATGAACAATGGACCTGCTAGTTCCAGTTTGCTCTGTTCTACTTTCTTCAAATCCATCCAGGAGTTCTCGTCTAATTACACTTTAAGGGACCTATTTGATAACTCAAGATTCCGTTCAATACTGTCTTTATTTACTGAAGCCTTAGCAAGGGCGTCAACTTTGTCATGTTCCTGCAGGCCAATGTGAGAAGGAATCCACAACATTTTTATATTTACCCTCTTGCTAAGTATTCTTATATATCTACGTCTAGCTTCCAAGACAAGCACGTTATTACTTGCTTGCAGACTGTTTATTGCTCGTAGTGAGGAAAGGGAGTCAGAAATAATTAAGCTGTCTACTACAGTGTTGTCAACCCTCATGCTCAGCTTGCTGCTAAATTAAGCAACATAGAATACATTCACAATATACAAGCTGAAAACAACATTGCACAGACCATATACACTAACGAATCACTCAATACAGCTACAGGGAGGGCAGGAAGTGCTGTTATTGCTCATCAACCCGATGGCAGCACAATTCAAAGGAATATCCGAATTAGTAACTGGGCGTCCACAATGCAAGCCGAGTTGGTAGCAATACTGGTAGCACTCGAAATTATTGATAGAATGATGCCATGCGCATCATCCTGGGTTTTCCTAGAACTGTCAGAAGTGTTAACATGAAAAAGGAACTAAACTTACCTTCAATTTACGAAAGAATAGTTCAACTTAGTACTATGTTTTGCGCCAAACTTTGAAAAATAATAGTCCCCCCAGCTCTATTAAAATTAAATTGAGATCCATTCTAAAAAAAATTCTGACTGTTCCCTCAATCCGCCGCAAAAAGCTTCTTACAGTGTGTGGCTCAGTTGTTGTGCCTATAATCTTCTGAAACTGAATGTGTCTCTTAACCCTGATAAAACTGTTCACTATATTCCCCCTTGGAAAGATGTAGAGGTCTCTCTGCATTATACTCCCATCAGTGTAAAACAAATGTATAACACTAAAATTTTGAGATGTATAACATCAGAAGCTATTGACAGTCATCTTCAAATTCTCAAACCGACTGAATCCTATGCCTTTACTGATGGCTCTGTGCAGTTAAGCACTGGTAGAACAGGTTGTGTATGTGCAGTATATAAAGGGAATGAAATGATCAGGTCTAGTACACAGAGACTGAACAACTGGGCAAGCACGACACAGACCGAGCTATTGGGCATTTATCTAGCCACTGAGTACCTTAAGCTCAATGGTGGTGGAGTTATTTTCTGTGACTCTAAAAGTGCTCTGCAGTCCTTAAATAACCCATCACAATGTATGTCGGAAGTAGCTTGTAATATTAAATGCAATGTAATTTTTGCTAATGATAATAACTCTTGTATAAAATTTGTGTGGATCCCATCCCATGTTGGAGTTGGAAAACATGACTTTGTAGATCGATTGGTCAATGAGGCTTGCAGGGAAGAAAACATTGATTATGACTTTGGACTATCTAATGCAATTATTAGAAACATACAAATTACAACCCGTTCTCGCACTTGCTTACAGTCAATATTGGCTTATTTAATAAGTGCATATGTGGCATACTAATTGATTGTGAATAGTTTAGTTTACCTTGAAAAGCTTCATAGAAAACACCGACCACACCTAATCTTCTTAGTATGTTAAGATAAGCATCTTATTGCTTCTTAATTGCAATTCTTACTTAACCTATACCGTTGATAGGTTTAGTAATAATTGTAAATATGAAGCAATAAGATGCTTATCTTAACATATTAAGAATGTTAGGTGAGGTCGGTGTTTTCTATGAAGCTTTTCAAGGTAAACTAAAATATTCACAATCAATTAGTATGTCACATATGCACCTATTAAATAAGCCAATATTGACTGTAAACAAGTGCAAGAACGGGTTGCAAATTAAAGAAATTAATTCAGATTTAGAAGAACTAAGAAATGCCCAGAGACCTGAAAGCTGCAGTATTAAAAGTTATGACAAGTTTTGAAATAATAGGTATTTGTATGGTCAGCACAGTAACCGGATCAGGCAATGTGATGTAGTCATTGCGCGAATTCGCCTTGGCTATAGACACATCTGGCACGTTAGTGAGGCTGAGCCACTACCAGAATACTCAGATTGTAAACTCTGTGATAAACCTTTAATGCATTCACTAGAACACTATATTGTTGAATGTGAAACCGTAACGGACTTTAGACCTCCTGGCCTCTTGTACCACCAACTGTGTAACTATTTTATTGACTCAGGTATTTTGGACGACATCCTATCAATTTATCCAAAATTTGCTTGTCCATTTTAAAGAATGAAGAACAATTTTATTTATATTACTTCTAAGCTGCATCACTTACGAACCCATCCCTGCCCTTGTGTGGCAGTGCACAGTAGAAAGTTGTTTTCACATATACATACATTGAAACATTGATTGTAACCATGATATATATGTACTTCCGCCTACAGTTTAGACCTATTGTCTTATGTATGACCCTCTGTCCTGCGTGACAGTGAATACCAGCATTATCCTCACTTTAATAAGACTTAATCGAAATCCTCAGATTAGGCAAAATTGTAATAAATTTTGTCAATAATGATGTTAATAATATATAATAATTCCGATGGCGGGAGCGAGCGGTAAGAAGCAGGAGGAAATATTTGGAAGGTTTTAGAGAGTGTAGCCTCCGTAACACAGTTGGTTAGCGTACAAATGTTTTTTGCTGTAGGGCTCTCCACATGTCACTTGCTTAATTTAGAAACTGTACTTGTGGGCGGTCTTGAGCCCATTGATGATGTGACGATGAGCATGGAATTTTGTAACTAGCTAATCAAGATTATCTTGTTCAACTAAATGAATTGTGGGGTTCAGTCCCTGAATTCATTGTGCCTCTGTAACTATTTCCTCTACCGCCCACGCGACGGGTATGGGGTGCATAACTAAACTATAAACTGGGGTTATCCCATGGAATTGTCTAACCGGCGAAGTCGTTAAATACCAAGACTTTACTTCAGTTCAAAATCCAAACAGAACCAATCCTCATGAACCATGGGGGGAGGGGGGGACCTTTGACAAGCCGATGGCTTCCTCTATCCGTCGAGGACACAAGGGACAGGTTAATTCAGGTACAAATCTCCCACATTCGTTATTGTGCCTTTATTTTGTAACATATAGCTAGCTCAACCTGTAATTTGTAATTACTTATATTGAAGGGACACTGCAAGAGATTGCTATGTACCTACATTTGTAATGAAAAAACATTAATAATACATTAAAACAACTTCGTAGCAGAGATTAGTTTCGATCTACGGACCTCTGGGTTATGGGCCCAGCACGCTTCCACTGCGCCACTCTGCTGCTCATATTAGCTGGATGAAACATTTTATACATCATTTATAATATTATCATTGGTAATATTTTCTTCATAAATAAAAGTATTAGTGTTTCTGCGCAGTAACGCACCAGTACGTACTGATCTTGCGCATGGGATGCGCACATCATGGTTTCTGTGCACAGCTAGCTGCGTATGACATACATCATAGCATGGGTATGTGATCATTGCTGCATACGATGGGTATGGGTTCACTACCACTCATGAACAGGACATGTATTGGAGGCACTAACGCTCACAGGATAGGTATACATTGGGTCAACAGCAGTCTTGACCCAGCCGTCGCCCTGAGGGGGTCACGCCTAACATGGCGCTCGTGGACAGTTCAAAGAAGTGAGGATACGCGGCCAAGAGGTGAGCAGACACTTAGCGAGGACCTGCTGGGCTGCTCCATGGTTCCCTGCAAAGCGGTCCCAGACTACACAGATAACACGTAAACTCTGTGTGGAGAGGAAAATTTCTGGTGAGGCCTGCTGCAGGGGTGGAAACTTGGCTGGGGCCTAGCGTTCCTGGCCAGGAACCAGGCACTGGTCTCAGGCAGGCACGTGAACTGCGCCCTACCTGCCCTACTCCAGAGAGTTGTGTTTCCTGTTCGACATTTTGTATGGAGAGTGTTGGGGACTGTTGCCCTCGCCCCGCTATACTGAACTAAAGTGTATGGCTCGCAAAGTTTGATGATATGATCATGCCAGTGTCAGGATATATGTATATATTCATCAGAGACTGATAAGTGTGTAAGAGTGCATTACGTATCAGAGTGACTTTGGAAATCACCGGGCAGGTACTATAGGTGGCACGCTTGCTGCCAGGTACACACCACAGTGTTGCCAAGTGTATCTGCAGCTTCTTCACACCTCTCTACCTGCTATTAATACTACGGTACGTTTAGTGTTATATATAATATTGCAGTGGTTAGTTTTATTGCACTGTATTCAGAAGGTGTAGAAGGTGTTTGTGCACACTGAGGAGCTACACATGTGAAAAACTGATACATTTGGCAAGAATCTTAGCTCGGACTGAGTGACCTTGAAAACAGGCGCGCTTATGTGGAGCAGAGAGGCCTAGCTCCTCGTGCCCCGCCTCTTAGCAGTGGTTCTGCATGCATAAATAGTGTGTGAATTTTTACTACTGATCCTGCGATATGATTGGAGTCCCTTTGCTGTGTGATTGATGTGTAACTCTGTGGTTCTTGTTGTGTGCAGCTGTGAACCTGCCCAGGCGACACTTGAGGCATGGCGACTACTGCCTTAGAGGCAGGTACTGCTGCCTCAGTGGCCTCACACCAGAGTGCTAATATATCAAGTGGTCTACACGAGGAAGGTACAAGCATGGTATCTTTCCCAGTGGACTCAAATGCTGGACAGGAGGAGACTGATAGTGACGAAACTACTTGGACACTTGCTTCGTCCCGGAAGAAGCCACAAAAAGTCCAAAATTTCATAAATCATAGCCATGATAAGAAAAGAACCAGCCTGCATTTTCCCCCGGGCACGGAAACTGCAACGAAATATGCATACCTTGAGGATACCTTGAGGTGCTTCCGGGGCTTATCGTCCCCGCGGCCCGGTCATCGACCAGGCCTCCTGGTTGCTGGACTGATCAACCAGGCTGTTGGACGCGGCTGCTCGCAGCCTGACGTATGAGTCACAGCCTGGTTGATCAGGTATCCTTTGGAGGTGCTTATCCAGTTCTCTCTTGAACACTGTGAGGGGTTTGCCAGTTATGTCCCTTATGTGTAGTGGAAGCGTGTTGAACAGTCTCGGGCCTCTGATGTTGATAGAGTTCTCTCTCAGAGTACCAGTTGCACCTCTGCTTTTCAACGGGGGTATTCTGCACATCCTGCTATGTCTTCTGGTCTCATGTGATGTTATTTCTGTGTGCAGGTTTGGGACCAGCCCCTCTAATATTTTCCACGTGTAAATTATTATGTATCTCTCCCGCCTGCGCTCAAGGGAATACAGATTTAGGCTCTTTAGTCGGTCCCAATAGTTTAGATGTTTTACCGAGTGGATTCTAGCAGTAAAGGATCTCTGCACGCTCTCCAGGTCAGCCAACCATGCACGCTGCATGGTTGGCTGAGGCAGCCAAAGCACACCCTGGTGGAGGGTATTGGTTGGCGAATAGACATGCAAACCATTTCGTATGAACATCTCTGATGAGATGGTGCAACGATTCTGTACTCAAGAGCATGCTGGTATAACAATGAGGAAACCACCACCGCCTGCTCATACCCACAGGACACCTGTCATCATTTTTGGTCTGGACCTCTACCAGGATCACACACTGGTAGAACAGCATGAATATATTTTCAATGCGAAAAGAACAAAGGGCAGAGAGACTATTCTCGCCAACTGGACTAGTGAAGAGACTCCGCCGGAAAGATTTACTGTTCCAAGTGCTTATCGGCAACTAACAATGAAGATATACAACCCTCCCAGGCGCTGGTGTTACAAGTGCCAACGGTGGAATCATGTTGCAAGGAACTGTAGGAATGATGAGCGGTGTGGACACTGTGCAAGAAAGCATGCAACGTCTGTGTGTGATGCTAAAAAGGGTGGTGCACTGAAACTGAGGTGTGCAAACTGTCACATGGAGGGAGTTCCCGCCTGGCATGAGGACTGTGCCTCACTCCCGCCAAGACGGACTGCCCGGGGTACACCAGCTGGGGGCGCCAGTAACCACCCTGGCTCATCTGCTGTGCCACCACCGGTCACTCCGTCACACTTTCCTGCCTTACCCAACCACTCTAACGCCACGGCTAGTAGCTCGAGTGATACAGGTGTAGTCCCTACCACTACAGGTTGGTCGCGGGGCCCGGATCAGGCACAGACAATTAGTGAGCTTATAAATACAGTAGAAAAACAAAGCAAAATTGTGGAAAAGCTGACCAAGCAGATAACCGAACAAAATAAGGAAATCATGCACCAAAAGAAGATGATAACCACTCTTCAGGAAACTGTGAGAGTATGTGTGCAGGCCACACCACCCTGGGGTACCACCATGTGCTCCCATGCGGCCAGCACCCCAGGGGAGACCCCAGCAGGGGGTGTCCCAGCCCTCACGCGGCTGGGCCCCCCCCACGGCTCCCCACACCCCAGCCTCA
Organism: Procambarus virginalis; assembly: GCA_020271785.1. Taxonomy (NCBI): domain Eukaryota; kingdom Metazoa; phylum Arthropoda; class Malacostraca; order Decapoda; family Cambaridae; genus Procambarus; species Procambarus virginalis. The sequence continues at coordinate 38,286 of WNGS01003286.1, forward strand.
TCAACGTCGTGCGCTATGAACAGAGGTCAACTATTCCACGTAGAAACGCATAGTGCTGTCGATGAGCATTATGACGTAACTGATCCTGATAATGAACATAGTGACTCTGAGGTGAGAACTTTAGTGATGATGACGATCATGATGTTGATACCGGTCAATGAACTCTGTTTGAAGGAAATAGTAGTGGAAATGATGAAAATGATTGTGATAAAGAACAAAGTGAAACCAGTGATGCTTGTATTATAATGACGAAGATCAACTGGACGTGTGATGCCCGCCTCGGGCCGCGCACACCACATCCCAGATGGTTCAGCCGTGACA
>WNGS01003287.1:41618-51945 GCA_020271785.1 Procambarus virginalis
TAGTGGAATCATAAGTAAGCCAGGTGAATGTTGAATAGTGTTTTGGGAAAAGTTAATAAACGGGGATCGTGACAGAATTATAAAACAAGTACTAGTCTGTTCCCACGATCGCGAGGGTCCCGGTCAGCTGAGTCTGACAGGTGACGCGTGGCGCGGCCGGATGTTGCCATATCGGTGCGCTCTAGAATATTATGCTATGAATGGAGCAATTGTCATATATTTAAACTACGCGGACGACTTGTCATCATAAAAGGAAGGGAGGCGGCGCGCCTTGCACCCAAATGCTTAGACTGCATCAGTAAAGAGGGCAAAACAGATTGGGATCAAACTCAACCCCTCAAAGTCAAAAGCCATGCCCCTAAAAATAGCGAAAGCCCAATATCCAACTCACAGTACAGGGTCAACCAATCGAATGGGTGGACCCTATCAGTACCTAGGAATAATCCTGGACACACATGAATTTAATGCTGAGGTCACTTACTTGAGAGAGCGAACTGCGGCCAGGACGGCAATCCTCAGGTCGCTAACCTCCCTCTCTGGAGGAGCAATCTGCAAGTCCTTCGCACATACTATGTACAGGCAGTCAGATCAGTGATCGATTATGCAGCACCTGCACTCACAAATCTATCACACCAACAGTGGAAAAGCTTGAAGTTGCCCAAAACAATGCTATGAGAGCCGCACTGGGAGCCCCCATGTGGACCAAGCTTGAAACACTTAGACTGGAGACGGGTTTGCCCTCTCTACAGGAAAGAATATCTCAAAGGACAGCTACAATTATTAGTAAAATAATTTTCTTCTGATCCAATCCCAGTACGGCAGGCCTTGGTGGTTGGACTAGGGCAAAACAATGGAAACTCTTGGGCTGCAAGAGCAGGAAAAGTCCTAAACAGACTACATTTAAAAAGCATGATTCTCGATAGAGAGGGTGATCATCCACACCCAAATTACACTCCTGCTGCACCGTGGGAAGAGCCTACTTTCAAAATAGTAATAGAAAGTCTCCCAATGAAAAAGGCTGCCTATGATCCGACAATCCTAAGGCGCATAATAGAAGAGCAAATGTATAGCATAGCAGTAGTAGGAGCCACCCACATCTTCACAGACGGATCGGTGGACACAGAATATGAAAGTGCTGGCGCTGCTCTTTGCACGGCCAGCATACAGGCATATTGGAGACTGGGAGGACTAGTATCATCAACCCAAACTGAGCTGTTTGCCATACAACAGGCATTCGCATATGTGATTGCACAAAACACTCAAAATGCCATCATACACACACTCAAAAGCTGCACTTCAAATACTAGGACAAAAACAGTGGAAAGATAACGTGGAAATAATTACCACCATTTTGTATCTTGGAGCAGTCGCTAAAGGCAAAGGACTCAACATAACCTTGAACTGGATCCCATCCCATATTGGAATCCCATTAAATGAGAAAGCTGATGAAATTGCTAAACTGGCAACTCGTCATCCAGTGATAGATAAAACAATTCAACCCAGCCTAGAGAACATTAAAAACATCATCACCAAAAAACTCTCACACTCAACAAAGCCTACCTACACCAGAGAATAGCTGAAGGCTCGCCCTCTGCAACATGGTATCTTCAGGCAACTAAATTAGAAAGATTAAATATCCCAAAAGGAATCCACAGGGAATAGCAGTTAGGTTATATAGACTACGTCTAGGTTACAGATGCAACTGGGAGATTGGTGAACCCCGACAGAGAGAGTGCATCTTCTGCCAAACTGTCACAGAAAAGCCATTACTTCACTATCTTCAGAATGTGAAGCAACCAACGACCTTAGAAGAGCTTTAAGAGTTCCTGAATCTTGCTGTGGCCACCCTGAAGCCATCAACAGAGCCACTCTCCTGGTCAACAAAGGTGTCCAGCAGCTGGACGCCCTCATAAAGACTGTGAAGCAGTATCCTCCCCGCGATAACAGCTCGATGATTAAATGCAATCTCAGAATAATGAAAAGAATTACGGAGAGGAAAAAAAATTGTACCACTTACGGGCTATTCATGCCCGTGCCACCGCTTGGGTGGCTTAATCTTTATCAATCAATCATCAATGATAATGAATAGCTCATTTTAGACACCCAGGGTTCAAACCCAACTTGGGAAATCCATACGACAACTGATAGAATCTGCAAACATTCCCCCCGAACGAAAATCGTTATTCCAAGGGTGGGCGTATATACATTGCAGGTTAAATATGAAATTATAACATTGTTATTTTGTAATTTCAGACAAATGGAAGAAGGTACATAAGCTTGATCCGACAGATAAGGGTGTTGTGTACATCATTAGTCAACTTGTTCGGAAATTCAAGGTAGGTACAACAACCTCGTACTTGTTAAATTGATCAGTAAATGCAAACTAAACCGTTATAGTTAGGAAAGATGTTCGATTAATCCTCGAATTGAGGATACGGTTCGATTAATTCTCGTCCATTTCGTGGCACTTAATGCCTCCCACAATCGGTCAAAATTTAGCTTCATTGCACTTATTAACCCCATTAAAAACGTTAAGAATAAATGAATGAGAGTAATTGCAGAAAGCCTATTGGCCCATACGAGACAGCTCTTGTTTACATCCACGCAATCTCATTAATATGTCAGACCTACGCTTGACACAATCAAGGTACCTCACTTGTATTATGGTATGCGGTAATTAGTTCTGCACAATGTCAACCATATTACCTTACGAATATGATCTCATTACACACAGAAATCACAATAACGTGATGCATCAGATGAACAAATCCACGAGGGTTTGAACCTACGCCCGGGACGATCCCAGACGCGCCTTCTCCCTGTAGATGCTGTGGGAGCCTTGTGAGGGCAGTTACACGCAAAGTTGCCATTTTTTTTACCATGTCGTGGCGCAGTCGAATAAGGCGCGTCTGGGGTCATCTCGGACGTAGGTTATTCACGGCCCTTGTGGATTTGTTCATATTAATTCATTCTTCGCCTTTCTAGAGACTGTAATTTAAGCTTTTTTATTTAAGCTTTTAAGCTTTAAATAATAGTTCTTATATATTTACTTTCTATTCGTCCATATTAACAACGTGTTCTCTTTTTACTCCGAAAATGATCGGCTGAGCGTCGACTTAGACGGCCTAGGGTGTTTTGACACAAGTGTCATTTTCATAAAGATTCACGAGTCACAGAAGCTGGTCGATCTGCGGCGGGAGATTATTGACCTCCTGGACAAGCACGGTCTATGCCTACAGAATTACAGTTTTGCACCCCACGTCACAGTATTTAAGCGACGGTGGGTGAATGATAATGAACTAGCTCATTTTAAGACACCCAGGGTTCAAACCCAACTTCGGGAAATCATAAGACAACTGATAGAATCTGCAAACATTCCCTCCCGAACGAAAATCGTTATTCCAAGGGTGGGCTTTAAGGAGTACACCCTGAAGTATGCTGCCCAACCTATAAACATGCCCAGGTCAAACGGGCACTTTGCTAATACCCAGCTACCCTTGGAAAATACCAATACCGTATATTCCTATATTGTGGCTCGGATGAATGAACCTGAAACAAACACACAAACACCATTTAGACGAGAAAGACAAAGTCTCAGACGACGAAAAAGCTTGTTGATTCCTCAGACGACGACTGAAACAACTGAAAGAAACAGCCAAGTAGGACAGCTAAGGCGACGCCAAAGCTTCTCATAATTATATGTAAATTATTTTATATTTATAAATTATAGAGTAAATTATAAATAATATTTATTTGTTTTTATTAACGAGAACTGTTAGTTCGATAACCATTACTAAAACTGAATTTGTCTTCATTCAGTATTTTTATAAACATGATATAATATGATATAATAATACATGATTTATAAAATGTATTTTGTTTTAATACAATATATGTATGATATATAATAACACTATGATATAAGATACAATATAAATTGTATCTAACTACTCGACGCCTCACCGAGCCTCAGTGGGTCCTCTCTCCGTTCTGCCTCTGTCTGCTCATTACAATATAAATTGATATCTTATATCACTAATTGTATGGTATATATGCCAGAAATCTTATTTTCCAATTGGGTGCAATAATTTTTACACAATAAAATCACCAAGATAGTAAGTGTGACTCTTCCCTTTATAATACATATTCATATATAACTGGATCCTTTAACACTTACAATGGGAAATATTCCCCAATTATAACATAATTAACGGCTTAAAACTCACTGTACTGCGAGGAGGATTTTTAGCTTTTAAGACTAACTACAAATTAATACTTAAATGTAGGTATTTTGAGGATTATTCACGTTACTAAAATATGAATTATAAGTTTAATATTGCTGCCATATCTGTGACGTCACCGCGAGGATTGAGTAACAACTATTTTCTTTGGCCTCGTAAGTGAGATAAAATCTAACACATCATATATTAAACAAATCAATATATTCAGTTCTGATTCGAATAAAACAGTCCAACTCCTAATTTTAAAACGGTTAATTCTCACATGAACGGCAGCGTGCGTGTGGGGCCATATCGGTTTGGACGGCCAAGAGAACGCGGCGGTTTGGACGGCCAAGAGAACGCGGCGGTTTGGACGGCCAAGAGAACGCGGCGGTTTGGACGGCCAAGAGAACGCGGCGGTTTGGACGGCCAAGAGAACGCGGCGGTTTGGACGGCCAAGAGAACGCGGCGGTTTGGACGGCCAAGAGAACGCGGCGGTTTGGACGGCCAAGAGAACGCGGCGGTTTGGACGGCCAAGAGAACGCGGCGGTTTGGACGGCCAAGAGAACGCGGCGGTTTGGACGGCCAAGAGAACGCGGCGGTTTGGACGGCCAAGAGAACGCGGCGGTTTGGACGGCCAAGAGAACGCGGCGGTTTGGACGGCCAAGAGAACGCGGCGGTTTGGACGGCCAAGAGAACGCGGCGGTTTGGACGGCCAAGAGAACGCGGCGGTTTGGACGGCCAAGAGAACGCGGCGGTTTGGACGGCCAAGAGAACGCGGCGGTTTGGACGGCCAAGAGAACGCGGCGGTTTGGACGGCCAAGAGAACGCGGCGGTTTGGACGGCCAAGAGAACGCGGCGGTTTGGACGGCCAAGAGAACGCGGCGGTTTGGACGGCCAAGAGAACGCGGCGGTTTGGACGGCCAAGAGAACGCGGCGGTTTGGACGGCCAAGAGAACGCGGCGGTTTGGACGGCCAAGAGAACGCGGCGGTTTGGACGGCCAAGAGAACGCGGCGGTTTGGACGGCCAAGAGAACGCGGCGGTTTGGACGGCCAAGAGAACGCGGCGGTTTGGACGGCCAAGAGAACGCGGCGGTTTGGACGGCCAAGAGAACGCGGCGGTTTGGACGGCCAAGAGAACGCGGCGGTTTGGACGGCCAAGAGAACGCGGCGGTTTGGACGGCCAAGAGAACGCGGCGGTTTGGACGGCCAAGAGAACGCGGCGGTTTGGACGGCCAAGAGAACGCGGCGGTTTGGACGGCCAAGAGAACGCGGCGGTTTGGACGGCCAAGAGAACGCGGCGGTTTGGACGGCCAAGAGAACGCGGCGGTTTGGACGGCCAAGAGAACGCGGCGGTTTGGACGGCCAAGAGAACGCGGCGGTTTGGACGGCCAAGAGAACGCGGCGGTTTGGACGGCCAAGAGAACGCGGCGGTTTGGACGGCCAAGAGAACGCGGCGGTTTGGACGGCCAAGAGAACGCGGCGGTTTGGACGGCCAAGAGAACGCGGCGGTTTGGACGGCCAAGAGAACGCGGCGGTTTGGACGGCCAAGAGAACTTGTCCCTCGACACGAGGAAGGGAAGATTATGAGCCAACAATGGACCCAACTGAAATACTCTAAAGTTGAAGTAATCATACTGAACTTTTTTTTTTCAAAGAAAGATTAATTTTAAAATTTAGGGATGATATAAGTACAATTTCTCTGATCATGGAAGTTCATATGATGATTACATCCTTAAATGTAGATATGGATTTCTTTTTTTAAAAGAAATGGATTTCTTTTAAAAGTCTTTGACTAAAGGTCAAAAATAATTTTGACCTTTAGTCAAGGACTCAAGGCCCCCGCACCACCATCTGGACTCTGCCTTGGATTACCAATCAGGGCTCTGATTTGAATTCCCCTGCAAGAACTCTGCCTTGGATTCCCTATCTGGACAAGGATACTTAAACTATTACTGTCGAACTAAAAACAGTCAGTCAGTTAATAATGCGCATAAATTTTAAACAGCAAAACTTTAAGAAGAAGCACGAGATCAGACAAATATATGAATTGCCCCTACCCCCCTTCCCTCATCTCAATTCTGATAGTTGTGTTTAGTGTCACTAAACACATATCTTTTTCCTTGACTTTTCGTCGGCCTGTGATAGCAGCTGTGATGCTTTTCTCGTTGCCTAAGATACCGTCGGTACTTTGCCCATTTTGGGCGGATTCTTTATGTGCGGATAAACGCCAACTCCACCGGGAGGTAGAAGGTCCTGTGTGGGACCCGCACTCTCGCCATGCGCCTCAGGGATCATATGCCATCCTGTTGGGTTTCCCTCTACGTATGTTTCATGCGGGCCAGCCCCGGACATGTTTCAGGTGCCGCCTCCCGGGGCTGCGGGGTGTGAGGCACGCCGGGTCAATCCTGTTAACCTCTTCCGGGATGAGTATTTTCCCCCTTTGTCGGCCCCGGACCCGTCTCCTGGTGCTGGCATGTGTGTTGATCCCCTGCCGTCTGTTGTCCCAGTGTCGGATCCTGCAGCTCGCCTGGGTGCAGATGTGGGGGTTGGTGCAGCCCAGCCCACGCCGCCGGCTTCCCCGTCTTAGCCGCCCCTGCCTGTTACGTCCATGGATACGGTGTCTGGCTGTTCACAAGGAGCTGCCTCCTGCCGTGTGTGGTCCGGTGCCCCCGGTTGTGGAAGCTGCGGTTCTCAGGGGTAAAGCGTGCTCGCCATAGGGTTCTGTTGTGGTGCAGGAAGAAGGGAGTGATAGTTCGGGCGACCGGCGGCCTGTCTCAAAGCGATCGAGGCGGGCAAGGAGTGTCTCCCCTCCCCGGTGTGCCTATGGCGGGGGACCGCCTGTACCAGGGTGTTAATGTGTGCCGACAGCTGTAGTATACAGAGCATGTATCTCTTGAACTTGTAACCACTATATCGTTTGGCTTCACTTTATAAGCAGTAAATAATCCCCGCACAATGCACACTAAATAGCCATGAAATTGGTATTTGGTTGGCTTGATCTTTGGCTTGTGATATGTTATTAATTCGATTGTAATTATTGTCTAAATCTCCCGTCAATTTCTATCGATATAGGGCATACATAATTTTTTTTAATGTACAAACAAAAAACTATTGAGCAATAACACAAAACAAAGAAAATATATTCATATATTTTAAGACAAATATAAAACACATTCGCCTCTATGCTGCAACACGACGACAATTACAGAAAACGTTTTTTGAAAATTAAAATAGTTTTCATTGTGAGAAAAAAAGGCTATTGTTCAAGTTGCCGCTGACCCCCATTTCCCCCCCCCCCTCCTTCCTCCTTCCCATTCATACTTTTCCTTCCTCTTGCCCCCCCCCTCTCTCTCTCTCCCTCCCTTCCCCGTACAATCACATTCCATCCCTCCTACGCCCCCTCATCGAGAACATTTACCCCCTCCCTCAATAACCCCATTCAACTCGTCCCATCACCTCACGAGTCCCATTTTTAGCAGAATCGACCGATCCGTAGAACACGGGGCCTGGAGTGAACGTTTTAAAATGTACACAATTGTGTTAGTCGTTTTCTATGCGTCGATAGGTTGGGGGGGGGGGATTCTTTAGATTCAAACGTTTCTAATGTGGCAAAACAATTTCATTTTTCACTGTTTCATTAATAACTGAAATTTGCGTTGGTGTGATCGAGGTTAAAAAACTAAATTGTTGAGTTTTCCTTCTTGTTAATGAAATAAAACGCAACAACTTCGTCGTAATAGCCTGGCACTTTCTCCTGATAGTTATCTTCCCTTTCTTGTTAATGGTTGATTGATTGATGAAGATTAAGCCCCCCCAAGAGTCATGAATACGGGCATGAATAGCCCGTCGGTGGTAGATGTTTGGAGTGAATGTGATGTTTAGTCGTGAAGTTAATGGCTGTTGTGGGTCCCCTTTTATGGGGTGGGAGTCTAGGTGAAAAGATAAGCAAAAGCCGAATACCAATTAAAGACAACACAACGTTTGTTAAAATACACGCTGCCAAAAAGCAATATTCAAGTAGTAGCACTAAAATATACATGTAGTTTCAATATCACTAGTTAGTAGCCTCAGTTGCGTTGTTTCGTAACCTTATTTGGGAGATTTAGTTAGTAGCTTTAACTAATAACGGAATTGATAGCTTTGATATTTTGTAACTGATAAATTACAAGGTGGGGCAAGAACCATATCCTAGACAACCGGCTGCCCAGGCGAAAGACGGTGGTTAAAGCCAGCCAGATTGGTGAGAAAACAGATCCGTGGCGATTCGTAGTCCCCATGGGGAAGTGGTAACACACTTCCTTGGCATATCGCGAGCGCTTTGACCTTGGTTCGTATCCTGGCCGGGGGAGAATTTACTGGGCGCCAATCCTTAAGTGTAGCCTTTGTTCATCCAGTAGTGTACAGGTACCTATAGTCCGAGTGAGAATGGTCCAGGACGGACTGAAACGTCGTCGTCCCTTCACTTTCTAGTATGTGTGGTTTGGTGAACATATTTCAGCCACGTTATTGTGACTCCTTGTCTGCATATGGGTACCTAGTTGTTAAAGTATATAACGGGTCGTTTTCCGGGAGAAAATTAAGATTAAGGACTTGCCCGAAACGCTATACGTGCTAGTGGCTGTAAAAAATGTAACAACTCTTGTATATATATAAAAGAGAGACAGACAGCCAGTACAAGCAGTGAAGGAGTATCTAAAATCAATGCTTGCACCTGGTCTCCTCCCACTTGAGAGAATGGGTCTCCGGCGGCTCCAGAAATCACTCGTCAGCACATTCTCCTTTTAGATAAAATACAGAGAAACACATCACTAAGCATATTTACCTTTGTGTTGCTAAAGCAAAACACAAAAATTGCGCTGTGCACAAAAACACAGATAAGAACACAGACACGCCCACTCGGACTAAAAGTGCGCAAAGAAAGCACTTATAACGTTCAACGACCACACGTGGCAAGTGATCTGTTACATGAAATGCAAGATGAGTGCTGGGGCAGGAGGCCGGATATAAGGTAATGAAAATGGGTGCTGGGTCATGAGGCCAGATATAAGGTAATGAAAATGGGTGCTGGGTCATGAGGCCGGATATAAGGTAATGAAAATGGGTGCTGGGTCATGAGGCCAGATATAAGGTAATGAAAATGGGTGCTGGGGCAGGAGGCCGGATATAAGGTAATGAAAATGGGTGCTGGGTCATGAGGCCAGATATAAGGTAATGAAAATGGGTGCTGGGGCAGGAGGCTGGATATAAGGTAATGAAAATGGGTGCTGGGTCATGGGGCCAGATATAAGGTAATGAAAATGAGTGCTGGGTCATGAGGCCGGATATAAGGTAATTAAAATAGGTGCTGAGGCAGGAGGCCGGATACAAAGTAATAAAAATGGCAGGAAGAACAGACGGTGTCCGGATACAAGGAAGCATCTGTAAGAGAAGACGACGACTTCAACAGTCAAACTCATTGGGAGGTTTCTGCCAACAGCGCCCAAACATATCCCACAAGCCACACACATATACCGAGTTCAATCAGCGGAATATGAAAGGTTAGACAATATAAGCAGGCTATACTGCCTTCAGGAATCTGAACTGTAATCGAACACAATCCTTATCTAATGAAGCAAAGACAAGTATACCACATGGTATAACCAAAAAAAAAAAACAGTACACCAACCAACAAAAGTAAACCACATAAAATAACCAAAAAAGAGTACATTACATTGAATAATACAAAAAAATAGTAAACCACATGGTATACAGTCTACACCGGGAGATATAAACATCGCTCGGAATACATGCCAACTGATAACTGTACTCCGCACTACCCAGAATGTCACAATATTAACTTCACAAACAAACTAAGATTTATCCATCAAATGTAGTCACTCTTTGTTGGGGGACAGAAAGCTATTTGGCTTACCAAGGTTTCTCAAGGCTAAAAACTTGACATTTTCCAGAATACATCCCACAACAGTCGCCTGACTCCCGTGAAATTATTCACTACGAGGGGGGAGCAGAAGCATTGGGTTAAGGAAACGTGCCCAAACGATTTTGTTTTCCATAAAACCTCACCAATATACAGAAACAACGACAGATGTCGTATCCACAGGAAA